>CABHPR010144357.1:0-11583 GCA_902168415.1 Peromyscus melanophrys | reverse complement strand
AGAGAGAGAGAGAGAGAGAGAGAGAGAGAGAGAGAGAGAGAGAGAGAGAGAGAGAGAGGTCTATTGGGACAGCATGATACATCAAAAGAGAAGAGACAAATCAGGAAAGAGTACTGAAGGTCAAACTACAGCCGTCTGACTCCCTGATTCAGGAGGGGCATGAACAAAGGATGCCAACAGATCTGTGCTGAAAAAGGACTGTTCCTTACACATATTAAAATATGCCCAACCTCTTTCATTCTTTTAAAAAAAGAAGTAGTTCAAACTACCCCAGACTTTCGATGTTTTATTAGATTGGCAAAACTCCAAATGTTTGGTAAAATAAAATAAAACCAAATGTATTTGGCAGAGACACAGAGAAACAAGGGTTCACAAACTTTGCCAATGGAAGAGAAGCTGGCACATGCCCATGGAGATCAAGGGCTGTATGTGCTAAGGGTACAGGTTCTGGCTCAGCAATACAGCCAACAGATGTGCTTGTAGTTGGAGGGAAAGTGTCACAGTCTGCATGAGGAGTTACTCAACCAGCATGTCTCAAAGAGCTGAAATTCGAAAACAAGTCAAATCTTTAACAAGCTAGAAGCATTTGCTAAGTTCTAGATTTTGATCTTAGAAATTAATGAAATAAAATATGATACAGGTATTAAAGTGAATTAAAAGTTCTTTAGGCTCTGATTGCAAAGATTTCCACCATATGGTTAAATGGGGAAAAGCAAGCTTTAGCGGGATGTGTATATGCTGGCATCAGTATAAAAAGGGGGAAATAAATCCTCATATGTATAAAAGCCCTCCAGGGGGAGTCACAGTAGATTAATAACCATGGTTACCATTCAAAAGCCAACTTTGCTTTTTGAGGTATGGGAATATATTACCTATTCAAAAATTAAGCAGATAAATACTTGTTTTGCAAAATTTTCTGCATTGATTTACTTTTTGCCATCAGCATTTTTTCATTTCTATCATAAGAGAAAAGTGGTTTATATTTGAGGGGAAAAAAGGAACAGTTGAGTTCAGGTTTTGAAATTAGACTAAGTGCCTTTAAATTCTGTTTCTACTTTGAGTAACTGTGTGGCCATGGGAAGGCATTAAACCCCCAAAGGCTTACTTTTGAAGTGTAAGGCACCTGTACCTCATGGATTGTTGTGAGGATGTAAAGCGCTGGGCCCAGACTCAGCCCTCAATGGACATCACTTATTACCTACTCCTCCCAGAGTTCTAACGGAGAGGAATACCTAGAGCTACCGTTGCAGCCTGGTGCTCATGAATATTCATGTGCTCCTGCTTCTCCAGTCTCTGGATTGCCCACCTAACGAGAAGCCTCATTGATGGCCAATGTTCCCTGTCTTCTCAGCAATGTCTCACAGCCATCTTTCTTGACAGTATGTCGTCATAAAAGAAAGAAAACCTGGCCGCTATTAACAATGATAAATGAGCCGTTGTTCACCCACCTCACACTGCTACGCTCTCCCTGTTGTAAACCTCCAGCTACTGACTGGTAGGCAGTGGAGTTGTCCTCATGGCTGAATCCTCTTGTGGTCAGATCTTAGTGTGAATTAACAGTTCTACCCAGAAATCTAAAACTTCCAAGTGACTAGAATTTAGAAGGCATATGAAATGTGTATGTCTATGTTTCAGCTTCTCCTCGCCTACGTACAGTAAGTAGTACTTGATTTGAACCTAGACATAATCACTCATGAGTCATTTGTCATTAATTAATATAGCCAATAGTTGCTTTACTAGGTGCCTGTTTATGTTTGTCTCTATGCCTGGCATGAAGAAAGATGAATCAAAGTTATGACGACTTTAAAAACTGAGTGACGCAAGAGAAATCCAAATGAAAATAATCATTAATTACGGGCCTTTTCATTTAGAATATTCCTATATAAAAGATTATTGTAGTAATAATTTACATAATAAAATGGAGACAGGGAAGGCAAGCCTACGTGTAGAGAGCGAGTTTCAAACATTTTTGAGTTGCACATTGCATCATTCATAAATAATGCATGCTGTTGTTAATCACCCTTATCTTCAGTATAGGAGATCTAAGAATGTTTACTGTGCAATGCTTCATAAACATAGTTTAATTAACATTTGCAGATATAAATCTCCCTTTCAAATAAGATAATCTATAATTGAAGTCTCATTAGAGCCTGGAGGAAGGGCTTTGGGGAGGCGTGAGGCACGATGCATGCTTGCTACCTCATTCATTTCACAGCCCTTCGACATCAGTGCCAGTCTCCTGCTTTGCAGGCCATGCAACCAGGGCTGAGGCAGAGACAGAGCACACCCAGGTCTTCCTCCGCTGTAAACAACCACATCCCAGGGCTACTTGTTACAGAGCACAAGGTTTTTTCCCCTTTGCCCTGGTGCCCCATTTCCCCTTGTTTTTTGGGGTAGGCACTGGGGAGACCAGAAGCCAAGACTGGACATAATTGTGGCTATTGCACAGAGCACCAGTTCCTGGCCACAGCAGAGCCTACTTTTTGCCATGGCCTCCTCATGTAGAGAGTTGGAAAAGGGTTCAAGTTGGAAAGATGACTCAGTGGCTAAGAACACTGACTGATCTTCCAGAGGACCTGGATTTGATTCCTGACACCCACATGGTAGCCTACAACCATCTGTAAGGGATCCAGTACTCTCTTCTGGCCTCTGTAGGCACCAGGCATGCATGTGGCACACAGACATACAGCCAGGCAAAGCATCCCTAAACATAAAATAAATAATAACAATAATTTTTATAGAGAAATAAAGTTCTTCCAAGGAGGGTCTAGTGGTTGCAGGAGAGGGTCTACTTGTCAAACCTTTGTAAATTTATGGTATCTGATAATAAGAGAGGGTCATTATTTCATAACCCAGGCTCACCTGACCTAGCCTTCAGGAATCTCTTCTCTCAGCAGCCCCTTAGTTCTCCTGACAAGATTGTTTCCAGTGAAGTTTGGTTGGCAGTGTCTGTTTTAGACTCTCACTAATTTTTCATGTGGACACCAATTAAACTGGAAATCCTACTTCAGTAACTTGAAGGAGTTTCTAGATTACCTGTGCCAGTCAGTCTATGTATTATTCTGCTAGATTTTTGCACCTTCCTCCATGATAGCTATAATCCTTCTATCATGAAGGAGCTCCCAGTTAGTCTGGCAGAAACACTAGGGGAAGAACTCAGGAGCACAGGGTGAGAGCACTTCTAGAGCCTGGTACTGTGTGCAGGTCTTTCTGATTCTGAAAAGTACATGGTAACAGGTAAGTTGATGCGGAGATGTCTTGGGGGATGATGGAGTCTCTCCGAGTTTTGTCTTTTCCCTCCAACTATCTGTGAGCTTTGACTGAAGAACAAGTCACGTGGGGAAACTTCAGCAGGCATATGCCACAAGTCACGGGAAAATTCCAGCTTTCTGTCAGACAGGCAGGCCGAGCGGGTGAGCGATGCAGGCCAGTCCTCGGGATTGCCTCCTCTTTTCTCCCTGGACCCGCTTCAAGGTCAATTACAGTGGCACTTCTGTGGTGCAATGAACATATAAAACCTTCAGATAACCTCATCTTTCTGAATAGAAGGATGAGAAAAATCGGCACGTGCTGTACACAGAACATGAGATATCTCCTGTATCTCGTTAGGAGGGAATCCTTGTCATTTTCCTTTCTCTTTTTGTTCCTTGTTTCTCTGTGAAAGCAGGCACAGAAAGCCCATGTTTGTAGCTAGAAGGGTGGTAAATGATGCTGTGGGAAGCCAATGGGATTAGCATAGAGAAGAGAATAAAAAGGAAGAGTCCTCAGATTTTCATCTGATTCAATCCCAGTCTCAGGCTCATCCCAAATGAGCATGCGCAGAGCATACCATGAGCGGCACAGGTTTAGGAAGTGAGCTGCCACACACACGCACACACACACACACACACACACACACACACACACACACACACACTGCTTCCCAAGCCCCACGTAGGAGAAGCACATCTAAATAGCCAAGACTGAAAACTGGGTCACACTGGAACCTGCTGCCTCATATGGCAGGACAGGCTCCTGACCTGCTCAGGAAACAGGAAAAAAAAAAGAAAAAAGAAAAAAAAAAAAAAAGACTGTTTTTTCCTGAAGACTTTAGCAAGACCTGGAGTCTCACTGCAAATGAGACTCACACACAAAATGTTCAGGGTAAAAAAAGTCCAAGATACTCAGTATACCAAGGGTGAGGCAAAGCTATTTCAAGTAAAAGACAGATGCCAGAAAGCTTGAAAACAGCTCTTACAGTCATTCTCGTGAAATCACTGATTTAGAGGGCTGAAGGTAGAGGCATGCTTGCCAAAACATTTGTGAGGTCCTGTGTTCTATTCCCAGTTCTACAAAACAACAGCAACAAAACATATTTTAAAAAAGAAATCTACAAAATAGAGAATGTCCCAAGGAGGACAGACAGAAGAGAATTTAACTGAGTGTTCTCTCTCTCTCTCTCTCTCTCTCTCTCTCTCTCTCTCTCTCTCTCTTTCCTGTATCTCATTAGTCAAAATGTTCCCTCTTGGAGATGAGTTCATCTTGAATTTTTATTGTATTACTCAGCTCCCTTGGCAAGTCCTTGGCAAATAAGAGAACATGTCCTGTATCAGGGGCCTGAAAACTTTTCCCTAAAGCAGTGATGGTAAAATGTAGGGTTTGTGTGCCATAGTTTCTTTAACAGCTGCCCAGTTCTACCATTATAATACCCACGCAAACATGCTCCTTGCTCAAATAAGTGTCCATGGCTGTATTCCAGTAAGACTCCATCCCAAAACATGCAGAAGGCTAAATTTGGACCACGGGTCATAGCTTGCTGATTTCTGTTTTATGGGATAATACTTCATCCAAATCAAGAAGGGGCAAAGGCCTCCAAAAATTTCAGGATGATGGAGTTCGTGATGAAAGCAGTGAAGCCTGTAATTATGAATCAATTTTCATCTCTCTTGCCATAAATAATGTACATTGATCCAAAGCAGTGTTATGCAGAACATTATGCCAATGGATGAAGCCTTCTGTATGCCCAACACACAGATGGCAGAGACACTGTGGATAAGGAGGCCAAGTCATTGCCCTCTCCAGAGTGAAAAGGATCCAGAACACTAAGGCTATTGCAGAGTATCTGGGCAATCTCCCAAGGGTAGTGCCATGTTGAGGGCACAGTGTGGATCACAGGTGGTGATTGGTTGGCTTTCAGCAATAGGTACACAATTCTTTAGGAGGAGAGAAAGCATATGGTACTTTTGCAAAGCTTCCATTTCTACTACATAGTCACTGTGTTGCTTGGTCCATAGCAGAAACTGGAATAACCCCTAAAAGATGATGGCCATGTACAGTGTATGGAATTCTGGCTGCTGATAGATTCCTTGGCCATTGATACATTTTTAAAACTTGTTTTAGCTAACATGGGTGCTGGGAATCAAACTCAGGTTCTATAAAATCAGTATGTGTTCTTAGCTGCTGAGCTGTCTCTCCACTCTCCTCATCTCCATTGATTCTTTTTTTTAATTTTTGATGGGCATTAATATAAAAGCCAGAGATGTATATCATTTGTGGACTTTCTTAGAGCTCCATAACATACGCCTTCCTCAGACCCCCTTAGCCATTGATTTCCAGTCTTGTTCTTTTTAGTCCCGTCCTGCCCATTACTATTAAATCTACACATCTTTGCCTTCAAGTTGCCTTTCCCTCCATATGCAGTGATAATGGGCCCACTCTTGACAACTCTGCTCACGGGGGCGGGGGGGGGGGGGGGGGAGGTTCCCTTCATACTTTCCCTCAGAGTGGCACCCAAGAGGCATCGTAATGCAGCAGCTGTCCATTTCCCACTCACACTGACATATTGCTCAGACTCATCAGTGACTTGGGCCAGAATTCCTTTTTCCTTCATTAATCAAGTGTGAATTTCCCTCCTGGTGATAGGTAGGTATGAACGAGAGGTATCAATGCAATTGTTGTGGAACAATTTCCTCTGAGATTGGAACATCCCATCCTGCAAGGAATCTCCTTAAGCAGGAAGATAAACAGTAGCTTCAGGAAGTCCCTAAAATTGACCAGATACACTAGGCCCCTCCCTGCCAGAGTAAGCAATATAAAAGCTGAGAGTCCTTCTCAGACAAACAAAGCTGCATAGAAGACAAACCAGACCAGCTGCCTGGAAGAGGGTTAGAACAGAGTCACTTGGAAAGGACACTCTCCAATCTGTTGAGCTGCCTGCAGGCTGTGAAGTGTGCTCCAGGTCCCATCTGTAATGTGACCCGTGCTGGGTGGCCTTTGGTGATGTAGCTGTCTTTGACTCATTTCTGCTCCTGTAAGTAAACCCTCAACCCATATTCCTGTGAGGAACTTCAACAAAACTCACTGGTTCACCAAGTTGGACTTTGGTGGTGTCCAGACTTTGATCTGTCATGAGTTCCCTATCTGGGGTGAGTAGACATGTGTGTGTTGCATCTGTCTCCCCAAGAAAAGTTTTGTCACACAACAGCAATGAACACAGAGACTGTGGGAGTGTGAGATGCCTGATTTGTAATGTCCACATTCTACTTGCACCCAATCAACAATAAAGCATTCTCCTTATGCAATGTTTGCTCCTGTGCCTGCTCTGTTTGCTTTAGTGGACATCTGGGTCATTGAGGAACACCTGTTCATAGAGTCACTTGATATGGTTAGGTACATAGGTGTCTACTAGAAACCATCTACACACTAGTAGTTTGTCAAACTTTGAATGTCTCTGCTCAGAACCCTGTGGTAACTTGTCAGAGAACCCACACTTTGTCTGTTCAAGCTGCTGACAACCTCCTGGAACTGTAGCTCATAGGGCCTGGGCCTATTGAAGAGCTATGATGTTCCAGGTCATCTTTGAAGTCTTCTGAGTCAACCCATAAATGCGTTATAAAAAAAAAAATCATTGTTAAATGTAGGATATGCTCTCTCCAAAGAGGGGCACACAATTGTGCTTCTTTCTTAATGAACATAAGAGGTCTAAAAAACACTCACCTTTTACATTAGAATGAAACCTCTGCTGTTTTTATTAACCGTAGGAACTCTGAAAACTTCAATCAGGTCTTTGTACTCCAATTCCAACCAAAGGCATTTATATTTCATGCCAGGGTGAGTAAAGAAACCTCCATCTCTGGTTCATTCACTTTAGGTAACATAACACCATCAATATATTGGAGTAATGTGATGTTCTGTAGAGTGTCAAGATGGTCATAGAGTCTGAAGACCATGTTAAAGCTGGGGGACAGACAGTAAGCATATACTGCTAGCTTCTTCCTGTAATGACATGCTGCTTTCTGTTCTTTCGATCACTATATACCAAGAGGGTAGCATTCCCTAGATCAATAAAAGTAAAATATAGACCAAGGATATGGCAGAAATTCTCCAGCAAATATACCCATTTGGCTTACTAGTTGTAGTTAAGACAATGATTTGGTTAGGTTTATAGCACTCTGCTTACCTGTGAACTGTGGTACATTCCTCAGTGCACATTGTCATATTAGCCAGCTATATTCAATATTTCAGATCCATCACAACAGAATATAAAACAAGCTCCAGGCATGCTTGCCAGAGCATTGAATCTCAAGTCAGAGTGAGTTCCCTGCATCAACAAATTCTTCCCTAACCAACACATGTTCTGTGCCCCCATCCCTCCGTACTCTAATTCCTCCAGCATCTATTCTGGTACCTCCTGTTCATTTGGGTCTTCTAAATAACTTCAGCCAGGCACAACAATTGCTTTGGCATGTAGACTATTCTTAGCCAAAAGAAGAATTTGTCCTCTCTTCCTCGAGCTGAGCTGACTCCTGACTCTATTAATTATCCTGGAAGCAATGGGGAGTGGAGGAGGACACTGGCTGTAATAACCCCCATCTCTTGGGGCATTTGTTTCACACGGAACCAGTCTAGGGCGACTGGGTAGGGTAGGCTGGTCTCTAGCATATGAGGAAGTGGCAAATCAATGTGAGGTGTCTTAACATCTGTAGACCCACCCCTAGAAATGTCCACATTCCATGCTTCAAGGCTTCACTCTTTCTGTATCAGGGCTATTTTCACAAAGGAGGGCCATCCACACTGTACCTAAAACCACTACCTTTTTCAAAGGACTTTGTAATGAGAGTCTAGCCCTAGACGCTCATCTTGGAGAAATTTATACTAATAAAATCCATCAGCTATTCAATCTGCAAACACCTTGTCTCCTGTGTGTGGCTTTGTTTAGTCAACTTAGGTAAAAAAAAAAAAAACTCAAGTACTTGTGATCCTGTTGTATGTCCATATACAACCAGTATACTATTCTTGCCTTCTGATAAATAAACAAGCAAATCTTATTGGAGGTCTGTTTCCTTGAACCACTTCAGAAACCAACTATGTGAGCCCAAGTTTCTCAGAAAACAAAATCCACTCCAAAGCCTGTGTGCTTCTTCAAATGGGGGACACTGAAGATACTAGAAAGCAACATTGGGGCACAGGTATGAAAAGCTGTCAGTGGCAACCCACTACTACCCGGACACTAGTTCACAATGAGCTGTGATGAAATTTAGCCACTCAGAAGGCTCAGCCACTCAATCTTCTTGGCCTCCTCCATACAACCTGGTCTTTGGGCCATTATAGCAAAAGAAACTGATGGTGGTGATGCTTCAAATTGCTCCCCAAACCCTTTTCCAGGCTATCCTTCCTGGTCTTTTCAGGGTATGCTTGGAAAACTGCAAATGTATACCGCAGAAACTACATGCTCTGGCTGATTGTCCTTGGTCAGTGGGTCCAAAGGGGCTCCTGAGAGGTCAGTTTGCTATGAGAGTGGTTTAGGTGAAGTAATGTAGCCAAATTACTGGATGACAGGTGAGACCGAAAAACCTGACAAGGTACAATTATATGATGTGTCTAAAAGAGGGAAAAACAAGATGGTGTGCTCTTTGGGAGATGGCTGGATCCCAAGGGCTCAAACTTAATCAGTGGGTAGATTCTTAGCTCCATGGGTTATTGAGAGGTTGAGAATGCTCTAGAGAGTGAGGCTTAATTGGAGGAAGTAGGTTATTTGGGGTTTGTTCATGGAGGGTGTGCTTTGTCCCTGGATCTTTCCTCCCTTGCTCTTGGCTCTCCAGCTGCCAGAGTGTGAGTGTCCTTGACCTGTCATGCACTCCTGACCATGACAACCTGTCTTACCACAGGCTCATAGTGATAGAGCCACGTGACCCTGGACTGAAGCTATGAGCAAAACGAACCTTTCTGCCTTCTACATGGCTTCCCTTGGGTGTTTTATCATAGCATCAGAAAGCTAGACATACTGACTAATTCCCACTCAAACGTCTAGATTGAGCTGTGTTTCCCTGCTCTGTGCTCCTCATTCCAGAATGGGTGAGGAGACCTTATCTTACTCCGTGTATTATGCTGCACAGACGCCAACTCTGTCCTCATCTAGCTCCCAGATGTGCTAAATCCTTCCCAAGGATAGGCGCTATTTTGTACTACTGTGTGCTATTTTGTACTACTGTGTGCTCACTCAGCAACCAGCACAGTGCCACTGTGTAATAGAGACTCAAATGTGTGTTTGTTGAATGGAGTAAAATGAACACAACAGGGCTGAAAATAAAGCTACTTTTTTATAGCAGTCCATTGTGCCAGTTAATTGAAGCATTGTGCAGTGTTTTACACATTTTTCAATGTCAGTCTCTCCTCTCCTGCTGTTCATCAAATTGAAGTGGCATATTCAGGTGATAAAAAGAACTCCCCTGGGGCAGAACCTAAATATAAACATTCTAAAATACTCTTTTTGCTTACATCTGCTCTGCTAGTCAAGTGAACTTCACATGGGTCCTCAAGTTTTACATACTTCCTCCTTTTCCCGGAGTTCATCCATCAAGGCAGGAGGGCCGAGACTAGCAAAGTTATTCATTCCCCTTGCTGTTCATGGAGACGTAAGTCGGGTCATAAGGAAAAGTCATTTGGAAATTTGATTGCTCAGTGGGTTCATCCATTCTGTGTGCTGTGGGGGTGAATCTCAGCAGCCCCTGTCTTGTCTTTCCTGTGTCACTGGGATAGAAGATGACATTGTGCTTAGAGATTTCTTCAGATGCAATCTCACTTGATTGTGTTCAGAAAGACTGAGACCAAGTTGACTGAAGACTGAACTCCAGATAAGAGGAGCACCATGACGCATCAGCTAGACTCAAAGCAGCCAAGATATCTGTCACATTTCCACACATTTCCCCTGTGAGGAGGGAATGGTTGTCTTACTGCTCATCATGGTTCATGGTCCAATAAGTAGCATAAGTACTACTTGGAACCTTGCTGCAATTTTGCCATTGTGGTCCCTGTCCCACACCTACTAAATCAGAACTCAGATTTTAGCAAGATTCCTAGATTGTTATACGTACATTATAATAATTTGAGCAACACTGATCTGGGCCCCAAGTGCTCTTTATGGCTCAGTCTGGTAACTAGGCATGCAGTTAGGCTGTCGCCATTCCCATCTGTCACTTTGAGAAGAGTAAACACTCTTTGAACCATGAAGCATAGAGCACCATTATTCTTTGCTCTGGAGGAAATAGTTTACTGAAGGAGAAAGGAAATCACAGGGTCTCTAAGGATCGCAGGGTCGAGTCCTCCTGTGGACAGCTCTATTAGTAATTATGGGTGGTGGATAGCCAGGTTGCTAAGATACACAGCCAGTTTACAATGAAGTAATAACTCAAGATGCCACAAACCTCAAAAGGTTCCCGTCTCCTATGGTATGAGCTATGGCTGGTATCTCATTCATAGCTTTCCACCTAGATAAAATAGCGAGAGACAGGAGACAGTATGTTTCTGGGCTAGTTGAAATTCCTCAGGTTATTTTCCCATTCACAAATACATGGATTCTGCTGCCCTTACCTCCCTTCGCCTCTGCTTTCCTCCTGATGTCTTATCTTCATGGTCTTCCCCTTCTTCCTGCTTTTCATTACTCTCAGCATCACTTTGGACCAATAACTTGGAGATGTTGAGATGTTATCCTGTCTTACCCATCATTTTACCTTCTGTTGGTAGCTTATTTTGGCCCATATTGTTTTACTGAGTGTAAAAAATGAAGTATTTGCCAACAGACCTAGGCAAAGGAAGCTTGACACTTGCTGGAAAAGAAAGTTTATGCAAAACTCCCCTTCACCCTTGAGTCATGAATGTGAAAGCCCATCCTTATGTTTTAGCAGACTATGAGCCAGCTTAGTCTTTTCCACAAGAACTACTAAAAAAAGAAAAATGTTCCTCCATTTTTTTTGACCAAATGGTTCAGTGTCCTCTGAGCGAATATTTGAACTAAGTTTTAAATACTTGTCTGCCCTCAGAATGCTGGGCAACATACCCATGACCTCCGTGTGTACGTGGGATCCTCTCTGAGATTAAAAGCAGGTACAAAAAATGACTACCACAGATGATATAAAATAGCTAATTTACCAGAGATACATCAAGGTCTCTATTCTTACCAAACACTGTCCTAGGTTCTGGGGATAGAGGCATAGAAAGAGTCATTCTTTTCTAGAGTTCATTATTATACCCTGTGGGAAGTTGGCAGCTGGTTGCGTGCAGAGAACTATGTGAAACAGGAGGAAGGTCAACCAACTGAGTCAGAAA
>CABHPR010144355.1:57587-85326 GCA_902168415.1 Peromyscus melanophrys | reverse complement strand
AGAGAGAGAGAGAGAGAGAGAGAGAGAGAGAGAGAGAGAGAAGCCCTGGCTAAAAGCTTAAATCCAGACACGTGTCCCCGCTTGAGCGGAGTCAGGCCTGGGCTAGACTTCCTTAAACTCCAACCACGTGCATTGACTTTACAGACAGGGGCCCTGTTCGGCATAGCAGGCCTGAGTTGTTTGTAGCACTGGCTTTTAAGCTAACCGCTTGGGGCCTGAGGCCAAACTGACTCGGCCCGGCTAGAGAGCCGCAGTCTGGAGCCGACCGCCAAGGCGGGAAACTGACCAGCCACGACCCGCAGCCAAGCCGAGTCAAGCGGTTTCTTATGGATTCTTGTCACATTGGGCGCCAAATGTAGATGTAACCAACTGCCTTATTAAATAAGAGACACAGAGCCAATGTAAAGATGAAAGCCAAAGAGGTCAGAGCTAAGAGTCTTACCCGCTTTCCGCCAGCTAGCCTCTCCCGCCAAGAGACCTCTCCGAAAAGGGACTACTTCCTGTGCGTTTGACTTTAAATAAGAGTTCTGTTCTGCCTTCTCATTGGTTGTAAACCCAACTACGTGACTGCCTCGTCACTGCCTCTCTGTACAGACCTCCAAGTCTTCTATGGTTGGTATTGAGATTAAGGGTGTGTGTCTCCAATGCTGGCTGTATCCTTGAACACACAGAGATCTACCTAATTCTGCTTACCAAGTGCTGAGATTAAAGGCGTGCACCACCACCGCCCTGGCTTTTGCTATGGCTTGCTAATAGCTCTGACCCCTAGGCAACTTTATTAACATTTAAATAAAATCACATTTCAGTACAAATAGAATACCACTATAGCTGGGAAAACTGGGTGTCAAATGTAGAGGAATGAATTTGGACCCATATTTATCATCCTGAACAAAAGTTAACACCAAATGGATAAAAGCCCACAATGTAAAACCTGAAATGCTAAAAAAAAAAAAAAAACATAGGAAATACATAACAAGATATCGATGTAGGAAAGGATTTTTCTGAATAGGATGCCACTTAAGGTCAACAATTGTTAAATGGAATCCCCAAAACTAAAAATCTGTACAGTTAAGGAAGCAATTGATGGAGTGAAGATGAAACCCAAAGAACTGGAGAAAATCTTTGCCAGCTACAGAGCTGATAGTGCTGATAATGTCCAGAATATGTAAAAACAAAAACAAAATCCAAGGAGACAAATGACCCAATTAAAACCAAGCTAGAGATCTAAACAGAAAAGTTCTCAGTAGGAGAAATTAAAATGACCAAGAAACACATCAAGAAGTTTTAATCACCCTTATCAATTAGAGTAATGTAAATTAAAACAACTACAAAATTTGATGTCATCCCATTCAGAATTGCTAAGATCAACAAAACAGCTGACAAATACTGGTGTGAGTGTGGGAAAAGGGTAGCACTCGGTCTCTGGTGGTGGGAATGCAAACTAGTGCAGCCACTTAGGAAATCTGTGCGAACAACCCTCAGAAAGTAAAAATAAATCTCTGATATGACCCAGATATACCACTTCTTGGCATATTCCCAAAAGACTTGACATCTTACTCCACAGAAACTTTATTAGCAATAATTATTGTTGCCATAATCACAATAACTAGGAAGCAGAAACAACCTAAATATTCTTCGACTCATTAATGAATAATAAAAATGTAGTATATATTCAAAATGGAATACTATTCCACTGTAAAGAAAAATCAAATCATGAAATGTGCAGGTAAATAGTGAATCTAAAAAAGATAATTTTTCGTGAGGTAATCCAGACACAGAAATGTAATGCCACATGATCTCTTTCATCTGTGCTTCCTAGCTCAAAATATTCAGATATGAGTATATATCGTAGAACAATGGTAGAAAACAAAGAAAGTAAAATGATCATGAGACTTGGTGTTGGGCAGTTGAGAAGGAAATACCAGGATATAGGTGATATGAAACAGAAAACAGAAAAATTGGAGGAAGATCTAATTTGAGAGGGAATGTGTGGTCAATATAGAATAAGGAAGGATGATAAAGAAGTAACACCAACACAAAGGGACCTCTAGAATGATCATGACCCCACATTTCACGTTATCCTACAGAGAAATTGTAATAAAGCAACATAAGAATGGCACAAAAGCAGACATGTTGGTCAGTGGGATGTAATTGAACACCTGCACACAACTCCCCACGCCTGTGGAGGCCTGGATTTTGATAAAGAAGTCAAAAATACAAACTGGAGAAAAGACAGCATCATCAACAAATGATGCTAGTTAAAAGGGACAGCTATGCACAGAAGATGACATAGATCCGTATCTATCACCCTGTCCAATACTTAAATTCAAGTGCATCATGGACTTAAACCTAAGGCAAGATGTATCAAGTCTGATAGAAGATATTAGCAGGGAATAGTCTTGAACTTATTGTTGGTGAAGGAACGAATTTTCTCAAGAAGACGTCAACAACACAAAAATTAATAACTAGGACCTCATTGTAGCTAGAGTTTTCCTGCCTGGCCCACAGTCAGGACAAATCTTTGTCACCCGCCAGTCCCACAGTCGCTCAGACCCAACCAAGTAAACACAGAGACTTATATTGTTTAAACTGTTTGGCTTAGTGGCTCAGGCTTCTAGCTATCTAGTTCTTACATCTTAAATTAATCCATTTCTATAAATCTATACCTTGCCACATGGCTCATGGCTTACGGCATCTTCACATGCTGCTTGTCATGGCGGCAGCAGCTGGCAGTGTCTCCCTCTCACTCAGCCTTCCACTTCCCAGAATTCTTCTCCCAGTTAGTCCCGCCTATACTTCCTGCCTGGCCACTGACCAATCAGTGTTTTATTTATTGACCAATCAGAGTAATTTGACATACAGACCATCCTACAGCACCTCATAGAGCTAAAAAGTTTCATGTCAATCCATGATTTAAGCAAAGTGTCAGCCTATAGAATTTTAGGAAAAATTCTTTATGAATTTTGCATTTGACAAGGGGTGAATATTTAGAATATACAAAGAACTCAAAAGACTGAACAGCAAGAAAAATTAGTCCAATTAGAAATGTGGCATAGAACTATCTAGAACTCTCAACAGATGAAAGACAAATGACCGAGCAAACCATAAATCATCAGATAAATGCAAATTAAAATTATTTTGTGATTTCATTTTACTTCAGTCAAATGGCCAAGATTAATAAAGGAAAAGACAACAGATTCTACAGGGATATGAAGAAGGGGGACACATATTCATAGCTGGTGGGAGTGGAAATTAATGTAGACATCGATGTGGAGGTTTCTCAAAATGCTACAAATAGATCTATCATATGATAAAGTATACCACTCTTGGGCATGTATCCAAAGGACTCTGTGACTTACTACAGAGATATTTGCTCATCCACGTTCTTTGCTGTACTATGCATCCTAGCCATAAATTGGAAACAGCCTATATGTCCATTACCCAATGAATAGATAATAAAAAATATAGTACATATTTACACAATGGAATATTAGTCATCTGTTAAGAAAGATGTAATTACAAAATCTGCAGGAAAAATAGATTGAAGCAGAAACAGTCATCCTGAATGAGTTAAGGCAAATGCAGGACAAATATTGCATGTTTCTCTTGTAGGAAATAATTGTTTTTAAGTTTTAAATATGTGTGTTTCATTTAGAATATGCACAGTAGTTCATGAGGGACCAGGGAAATGAAGGCAATCTTCCAAGAAAGGAGAATTAGAATAAAATAGTATATAGGGATAAAGGGAGAACTGGAAAGGGGAATTAGAATAAAATAGTATATAGGGATAAAGAGGAAACTGGAATAGGAAGATTAAAAGGAGAGGTGGGTGGGAGGCCAGGGCAAAGGAAAGAAGATTATTAGATTAACAATACTAAAGTCCTTTTGAAATCCTGTGTGGAATCCTACTAAATGTGTATTCTTCCTAAAATATATGCTACATGAATAGGATGTATCATATAGATAAAACCCCAAGTACCAGGAGTAGGTTACATCTTCTTGAGCTGTTGACCAAGTGAGTTTCATGGACCCACCCAAGATTACAGAATATTGTCAATGTTATTTATCACCCTACACCGCCAGATGGAGAGACCTTAATGATGCGGAACCCACATACATCACTCATGGATAATTCTAGCTGGTACTCAATTAGATGCTCCAACTTTACTAACTAGAGTTCATAGTGCTGGAAGATACTATACATGCTACAGAAGAGAAAAGTAATCATTGGTCTCATTCAGCTATGACCCTACAGCCTACAATACCAACTTATCTGTAAGAGACGCCCACTGGTGCTAGACTAACACAAATGTTATGTGAGTACCCAGCTACATTTTAATCGCATTTTACCACAAGATATCACATCATTTATGTGATATCTTGAATATGACAGATAAGAAGGAAATGGGAAGGATTTTGTATCAGCATTCTGATAAGGAAAGTATTAGGGCCAACAGTTAACAAGTGGGGCTTCCTCAAACTAAAAAGCTTCCATAAAGCAAAGGACACCATCATTAGAGTCAAGAGGCAGCTTTGGAGTCGGAAAAATCTTTACTAGCTAAACATCTGGCAGAGGGATTTTATCCAGGATATACCAAGAGCTGAAAATATAGATACCAAGGAATTAAGTAACACAATTAAAATAGAGAGGGAACTGAAGACTTCTTTAAAAAAATAATGAAGAAAAAAAAAAGAAACACAAATGGCTAAGAAATATTTTTTTAGATTGCTTAACATTATCCTCTCAAACATAATGTTTTTATTAATTGTTTGGGAATTTCATACAATGCACCCCCATCACACTTGCTTTCCTTTTCTCCCAGGTCCACTTCCACACTCCCACCCACAGAAAACCACCCCCACCCCCAAAACAGAAAAACAAAGACCAATTAGTGCTGTCCATATACTCACTGGAGCATGGTCGAACACCCAGTGCCCAGCCCCTTAAAGAAAACTGAGTTCTTCCTCAGGCCATCCCCCTGAGAAGCCATCAACTATGAAGGGTCAGACTTCAGCATATTTATCACAATTTTTAAGGGCTTTCTTCAACAGTTTCCTATCTGGACTTATTTTTCTTTGGGGGGCAGGGAGTGTATCACAGAAGCCTTCAATGATCTTCATTCTCAGTTATGAGTCTACAGTCATCAATACCACTGCAAAAGAAGCTTCCTTGCCCATTGAAGCCAGTGGCAGCAAGGACTGTGAACTTCCACATGGTTGCCTGTGACACACTGATCATGGACATCAACCTGGTTTCTGTCTCATCCATTAAAGGCTAGACTCACAACCAAAAGCATTTAACAGTCTTAGCAATCAAGGAAATGAAAATTAAAATACTTTAAGAGTTTTATCTTACCCCAGTTAGAATCTGGAGGATTAACAAAGAAAAAAACTCTGACAACAAATGCTGATTAGGATGTGGGGAAAAGGGACCACCAATTCACTGCTGATGAAGGTGCAAACTGGATCAGTCACTATAGAACTTAGTGCGGAGGTTCTTCAAAGGATAAAAATAGGTTTATCACATTATTCAGATGTCACCACTGTTGAGAATATCCCCAAAGGACTCTGTATCCTGCTGTACAGATTCTTGCTCATTCATGTTCATTTCTGCTCTATTCCTAATACCCAGGAAATAGAAACATCCTAGATATCCATCAGCTAATGGCTGAGTAATACAAATGTTTTACATATACACAGTGAAATATTATTTAGCTGTAAAGAAAACTGAAGTAAATGTATTAAATTGGGAATAATAATCCTAACTGAGGTAATCCAGAATCAGAAAATTCACATATTCTCTCTCATATATAAATGCTAGTTTTGAGTCTTTTGATAAGTGTGTTAAAATTGGAATACCCACAAAGGGCAGAAAACTACTTAAAGGGCCATTGTAATTCAGAGCTTTCAAGACAAGAGGGAAATAGAATGCAGGGAGTATGGAAGGAGAAATATGAATAAATTAAACACAAAGTGTTAAAATGGCACGTAGTGGGAGGGCAGGGTAAAACATGGGGAGTGTGGGTAGAAATAACTAACATTAATGTCTTTGAAAAGGACAAATTGTAACCCACTAGTATAGCAGCTTCCAAACACACAGGTAAATAAGGAAAGTATGAATGAAATTGCCCTTAACAGAGGGATATTGCCTCTCAAAACACTAAATGCTACCAAATTAAAAGTCCAGTGCCAGGAATGGGATAGCACTTTTCAGGTTGTTGTCAATTGTATTCCATAGACTTACCAACAAAATATTATTGGGTATTGCTATAGGTCTTGTTTATACTCCAAAACTTGATGTCAAGACCTCATTTCTAAAGAAATCATATATTTGAATTACAGTTACATGTAGAAATAAGGCTAATACCTGGAATCTTCATCCCTACTGGTTAGTTGACGTAGTGGTGGAAGATTCTATTTATACTGCCAGGGGATAACAGTGATAAACAATAATAATAGGCTATGAAACCTACAAGCTATAATAATAAGTGGACTGGCAATATATACACACTCGTGAAATAGTGGCGTGAATGTTAAGAGGGTTACTAACCACTTTCTTATTAGATTTAAAGCATTCTCCAAAAGATGAAACTCATGCCTGATACCTTTAATTGGGCCAAAAACCTGTGTGGCTAGATAGATCATAGGCCATAGAAGAGGTCCTAAAAATCTTATTCTGTTAAATGGCATTAAACTGCTTTCTGAGTTCTTATTTTTGTTACCATAGATTAGTGCATCTCTCACCCATCATCTGTAACATGACATAGTCACATTATTTTCACTGAATATTCATCTGTGGACTGCTTAAACAGAAATATGTATAGTCAAATGATGGTTTACCAGTCACTATATACTATTTTAAATGTAGGCAAAACATTGTAATTACAATGATAAACCAAGCAGGAACTGAGGCATTTCAAAATGCTGATAGGATGACAGAAGTCAGAAACGACTAAGTGAAGGATGTGGTTCGTTTACTCATTTATCTTTTAAGTCACTCAAAATCACATCATTCCAGGTATAAATTTGTGTCAATATATTTCCCTACTAAATTCATAGGGAAAAAAAGCAAAAGATCAATTTTTTTGATTCATGTGTGTTGTTTTAAATTTTGCATTTACTGGGAACAGATCTTTAGTGCAGTTTCAAATCAAAATGACAAGCCCAGAAATGTGAGCTCTCCTCCACATCTTCACGTTCCTACTTTCTGATCACACGACTTTAGACAAGCTACATTCTTTCATATATATTAGTCAAAAAGTTTAGAGCAATGAAGATAGCAATAGCTTCTGCTCTGTATCACAGAGTGGTTCTAAGAGTTCACAAGACAATGTACATGAAAGCAGTTGTAAACTGTGCATCAATATAGTTATATGGTAGTTTAAATGAGAATAGCCTCATAGATTTGAATGATTGGTCAACAAGGAATGGCATTATTTGAAAGAATTAGGAGGTGTGGTCTTGTTGGAGAAAGTGTGTCACTGAGTATGGGCTTTGACATTTCAAGAGCCCAAACCAGGCTCAGTGGCTCTTTCTTTCTTCTGCCTGAGGATCCAGATGCTGTAGCTAGAGTTTTCCTGCCTGGCCCACAGTCAGGACAAATCTCTGTCACCCGCCAGTCCCACAGCCACTCAGACCCAACCAAGTAAACACAGAGACTTATATTGCTTACAAACTGTATGGCCGTGGCAGGCTTCTTGCTAACTGTTTTTATAGCTTAAATTAATCCATTTATATAAATTTATACCTTGCCACATGGCTTGTGGCTTACCGGCATCTTCACATGCTGTTTGTCATGGTGGCGGCTGGCAGTGTCTCCTCAGCCTTCAACTTCCCCGAATTCTCTCCTCCTTGTCCCGCCTATACTTCTTCCTTCCTGACCACTGGCCAATCAATGTTTTATTCATTGACCAATAAGCAACATGTTTGACATACAGACCATCCCACAGCACTTCCCCTTTTCTTTTTTTTTTTCAAAAAGGAAGATTTTAACATTAACATAGTAAAATTATATATAATTTGGGAATTTGGGCTTAGCTTCTCTTACTACTTCCTGCTGGAGGGGGGCGCTGTATCTTATGGGGACACAAAGAAAATTTTAGGATTATGGAGTAGTCCATGAGGCTGTATTGTCTGAGCCAGTTGCCTTCAAACCGTTCTGGATGTTGGATCATCTGGGCCATGGTGTCATCGGAGACCTTTCAGGGGGTCTTGGCTGGTCAAACCAGATGTATCTTAATCTGGAATAAATCCATAGCCTCTGGCTTTCTGTGGAAACAAAAGCAGAGCTTCCTTTCTAAAGCAACTTATCCTTACATCCAAATTTTGAAGTCAAGGTACCTTTAAAATATACATTTTGGCATAACTCAACAGCTTTTGTAATCAAATGTTTTTCTTCAGTTACGAATATCAAAGAGAACATAATCCAGATTCTCTGTGTGGTAGCCATCTTTATGTGGCTTATTTTTTATATTACCTTGAGCCTATTGCTTTAAACTGCAGCATTCTAAGACTGAAACGGCCGCTATGGCTGCTGGCTCCGTCCACCTCAGCTTCCCAACATGGCGGTGATACTTTTACCACCAGCTCTGGGAGCCTTCATGGGTCTATGCTTTTATCAAAGCAGCGTGTAGCCCAGAAACCTCTTTTTTTTTTTTTGTTTTGTACTAGCAAAGGCTAAATCCACCACGCAGTTTAATGTGCCACTTGCAGAGGCCTCATTCCCGCCATACTGCAGGTCGAGCGCGCACGCCAGGAACCCGCCATAGTAGCTCAAACACGCAGGCTGCCACTAACTTGAAAGAGACAACTAGGAACTGTTTTTAGCTCCGTTTTAGTATCTTTTTTCTCAGGTTTTAGGTGGAATCTCTTGCCAACACGTTGGGCGCCATTTGTAGCTAGAGTTTTTCTGCCGGGCCCACAGTCAGGACAAATCTCTCTCACCCGCCAGTCCCACAGCCGCACAGACCCAACCAAGTAAACACAGAGACTTATATTGCTTACAACTGTATGGCCGTGGCAGGCTTCTTGTTAACTGTCCTTATATCTTAAATTAATCCATTTCTATAAATCTATACCTTGCCACATGGCTTGTGGCTTACCGGCATCTTCACATGCTGTTTGTCATGGTGGCGGCTGGCAGTGTCTCCTCAGCCTTCCACTTCCCCAAATTCTCTCCTCCTTGTCCCGCCTATACTTCTTCCTTCCTGACCACTGGCCAATCAGTGTTTTATTCATTGACCAATAAGCAACATGTTTGACATACAGACCATCCCACAGCAAGATGCCTCAGCTACTTCTTCAGCACCATGTCTACCTGACTTACTGCCATGATCCCCACCATGGTGATAATGGACTAAAGCTCTGAAACTGTCAGCAAGCCCCAATTAAATGCATTTTTTATAAGCGTTGTTATGATCATGGTGTCTTCACAGCAATAGAACATTGATTAAGACAAACAATAAGCTACTATCATCCTAAAAATCACCTTACTGGATCATATTAAAGGCTTTTCCCTTTTTAATTATTATTGATGTTCATACTTGTATATCTAGCCTTAAGATGGGTATTCCTAACATTCGCTCCTTTCATACTTTGTCTCTCCTGCTGCATTATTTTTATAAATTTGTCTCTAACATGCAAAATGCATTTATAATATTGCCATAGGAAGACAGACAGTAAATGTAGTAAAATGCATTAAAATGTATATCTAAAAATCAAGACGAAAGATATAAGTGATTTGTAGTACAACCTGTCATAGAACCCTTGAACACTGGGGAATATATAAGATATGTGCACGAATCAATACTAAAAATTTACTTAATGCAGTTTTAGAAGGTGATAGTGACATCCAGCTTTGACTTTTATATTTTGCTAATGGATCAGAGAGGCAACTATCATTTCAAGATCTTTAGCAGCAAAATTTACTTTATTCTGTGAAATTTTAAATAAAACGCATTACTGCATTAGTTCCTTGATAAACTTAGATTGGGATGCATAGAATGTGATTGACATATTTCTTCATTTGTGTTTATTTGTTGTGATCATAGAAGTTTACCTTTAAAGCCAAAAGTGTACAATGGAAAAAAGAAAGCATCTTCAACAAATGGTGCTGGCATAACTGGATATCAATATGTAGAAGGCTGCGAATAGACCCACATATATCACTGTGCACAAAACTTAAGTCCAAGTGGATCAAGGACCTCAACATAAATCCAGCTACTCTGAACCTGCTAGAAGAGAAAGTAGGAAGTAGTCTTGAACACATTGGCATAGGAGATCACTTCCTAAATATAACACCAATAGCACAGACACTGAGAGAAACAATCAATCAATAGGACCTATTGAAACTGAGAAGCTTTTGTAGAGCATAGGATATGGTCAACAAGGCAAAGCGACAGCCTACAGAATGGGAAAATGTCTTCACCAACCCCACATCTGATAGAGGACTGATATCCAGAATATATAAGGAACTCAAGAAATTAGATGTCAAAATGCCCAACGGTCCAATTAAGAAATGGGCTATAGAACTAAACAGAGAATTCTCAACAGAGGAAACTCAAATGGCTGAAAGACATTTAAGGAATTGCTCAACATCCCTAATTATCAGGGAAATGCAAATCGAAACAACTCTGTGATACCACCTTATGCCTGTCAGAATGGCTAAGATCAAAAACACTGAAGACACCTTATGCTGGAGAGGATGTGGAGCTAGAGGAACTCTCCTCCACTGCTGGTGGGAATGCAAGCTTGTACAGCCACTTTGGAAATCAATATGGTGCTTTCTTAGAAAATTGGGAATCAATCTCCCCCAAGATCCAGCTATACCACTCTTGGGCATATACCCAAGGAATGCTCAATCATACCACAAGAGCACTTGCTCAGCTATGTTCATATCAGCTTTGTTTGTAATAGCCAGAACCTGGAAACAACCTAGATGCCCTTCAACTGAAGAATGGATAAATAAAATTTGGTACATATACACAATGGAATACTACTCAGCAGAGAAAAACAATGACATCATGAGGTTTGCAGGCAAATGGATGGATCTAGGAAAAATCATCCTGAGTGAGGTAACCCAGACTCAGAAAGACAAACATGGTATGTACTCACTCATAGGAGGATACTAGATGTGGAGCAAGGATGACTGGACTGCTACTCACATCACCAGGGAGGCTACCTGGAAAACAGAACCCAAGAAAGACACGGGGATCACCCAATGACAGAGAAATGGATGAGATCTTCATGAACAGCGTGGACATAAGTGGGGGAAATGAAGGGCGAGAGTCGAGGGAAAGAGAGCTTGGGGGAGCGGGAGACCCCAGCTGGATCAAGAACAGAGAGGGAGAACAAGGAATAGGAGACCATGATAAATGAAGACCACATGAGAATAGGAAGAAGCAAAGTGCTAGAGAGGCCCACAGAAATCCACAAAGATGCCCCCACAATAGACTGCTGGCAATGGTGAAGAGACAACCCGAACTGACCCACTCTGCTGATGGGATGGCCATACACCCTAATTGTCATGCTAGAAACCCATCCAATGACTGAGGGATCTGGAAGCAGAGATCCAGGGCTAGGCCCCAGGTGGAGCTCCAGGAGTCCAATTAGCAAGAAAGAGGAGGGTCTATATGAGCGAGAATTGTTGAGACCAATGTTGGATAAAGCACAGAGACAAATAGCCAAATGAATGGAAACACATGAACTATGAACCAATGGCTGAGGGGCCCCCAACTGAATCAGGCCCTCTGAATGGGTGAGATAGTTGATTGGCTTGATCTGTTTGGGAGGCATCCAGGCAGTGGGACAGGATCCTGTGCTCATTGCATGAGTTGGCTGTTTGAAACCTGGGACTTATGCAGGGTCACTTGGCTTGGCCTGGGAGGAGGGGACTTGCCCTGCCTGGACTGAGTCTACCAGGTTGTTCTCAGTCCTTGGGGAGGCTTTGCCCTGGAGGAGGTGGGAATGGGGGATGGGCTGGGGGGAAGGGGAAGGGGGGTGGGAGGGGGGGAGAACAAGGGAATCCATGGCTGATATGTAGAACTGAATGGTATTGTAAAATAAAATAAAATAAAATAAAATAAAATAAAATAAAATAAAATAAAATAAAATAAAATAAAATAAAATTAAAAAGTTTACCTTTAACTCAAGTCCATGTTGGCATATCAATAATAATGAGTATCATGTAGTCTTTAAGTTTAGTCACAGTTCATAAGATGTTATTCAATGTTTGCTTAATCCACTTAAGACATAACTCATAATATGATTAGTTTTAAAACTTTGTGTAAGTCTAACCTCATTCTGAGATATGAACACAACAAAATATGTGAAAATTGTAAAAAAAAAAAAATACTGAGTACCTAATAAAAATGACTGTGTTCTTTTTGGTCCCTAATGTGACTTAACTTTTCCTCAAAGATTTTAAAAAACATTTTAATGCACAGATTTGGTATAATAGTAATAAATCTCACCAAATACATCTATTGGTGATTCTCATTCTAATGTGTTCTAGGCACAGACTAAAATAGAAACATGCAAAAACTTTATACATTTTCCATATTTTATGATAACTTTCTGACTATCAAAGTAAGTTAATTATCAATATTATATTGATAAATGTTACTGTTATTATCTTAGACAAACATCTAAATTCCTACTTTTTTTAAAAAAATCAATGGTTTTTCTCATTAACTTTAATAGTCACTGATGTTTCCCTTGCATGTAAAAAGAACAACATCATAGCTATGAACATTTGTTTGACTTATAAAGCCAAGAGGACTATGAAGCTGACAGCCAGGGTCCATTCTGTGCTCATACGAGTCACTATTGTCTAGTTTGAAAGGCAGTTTCAGCGTGAGGAGAGGCTACAGCCATAGAAGAAAAGTTTTATATCACTTGTCTGAACAACTAAGTGCCTAGCATAGACTAGGTTTGAGAGAGGAAAAAAATGAAAATTTGATATGGACAAGAGTATACCATTCTTAAACCAAAAATGCAAACTGACGAGACATACTCATAATGATACATCATGAAACATCTGTGTGCCAATGATGATTATTCTTGCTTGCTTTATTCAGTCTTCTTGTGTTTAATTTTCCAAAGCCTGGGAGAGATTCTAACAACACAAATAAGGACCCTGTAGATGTGCTAATGGGGTCAGAGAGAAGTTTATCAAGTATTTCATTTAGTACCCAAGTTATAGTCAGTGAAAACTAGCTGTTATTGCTGAAAGACAATATCAAATATTGACAGCCTGAGTTTGATAATGACACTTTAAACTTCAAATATTTTTAGCTTAAGAAAATTGAAGACTGCATTTTATGTTTGAGTGCCGCTAAGAGCTCCAGACACTGTTCAGGGAAGAATTAGAGACTGTCCTTGACTTACTGCCTGCTGAATTACTGGCTTCATGTTATTGATTTCCCATGCATGGTACATGTCCCTGGAAAAGAGTATAAGTAACAATGGTTTAAAAATAAAACACAAGATTGCTTTTGAGAGTTTTGTTTGGGTGTTAATTTTAAAATTGTTTCAGTGCTCATCTGGAAATTTTTATGTATTTTCATATTGTTCAAAGGGACAAGAGATTATTAGCAGTATGTAGCCTGTCTATTTCTAAATAAATATAACAAAGCTCCACTTAGTTCTCAAGAAATAAATGGAATGGTTACTGTATGTCAAGTATTGTTCTAAGGACTCTGCATAAATTATTTTATTACATTTTCTTGAATTTTGTTTTTCTCACATTATTTGCCTTGGGTTGTATTATAAAATGTGATTATGTAAGAATATAGTCAAAATCATTTTACTTGCTCCTGCATGTATCATTGTTGACAATAAAGTCTCTAATGGTGTGACTGGGATTTCATGTTACTTTGGAAACCCTCTCTTGCCTCCTTTAGCAGATAATTGATGAATTAGTATTCATCAAATCCTGAAGAAATCTTAACATAAGTACCCTTCTTTTATTTCGGCTTTCTTCAGTGTAATCTGACAGTAAAGCTTTCTAACTGACATCTCATGATAGATCGCTCTGCCTTCACTCTTCTCTCAGCGTGATTGTAACAATTATCTCCCTAAAGAAAGGCATCCATGTCACTCCATTGTTTAACACCTCTGAAAATACCCTAGTGAGTATTCTTTGACTTAAACACAGGCGCCATCCTCTATTTGAACACTCAGCTGGTCCACTTACTATAGAGTCACCTACCTCCAAACATTGCTACACATCATATACAAGCACACTCTGGTCCTGCAACATTGAACCTTGAACTTTTCCACAATCTAATACCTCACAAAACATCGTAGTCCTGTCTCTTTGCTGGAATCACCCTTAAATAATATGTGGGTTTTTTCTACTTTAACCCTGGGATAGGCAAATTCTTTGTATAATAAGATTCATTTGGAGGATATTTAGTTGATATGCTTTTTAGAAGAAATATATATATATATATATATATACAAAATAAAGGAAATTGTGCTTTTAAGATATGAAATTAAGCTGTGATATAATTAAAGCAACCCCTAGAAATGTCTCTCTGGTATTCCAAAACCAGGAAGAAGAACCATAGATGCCCCCTTAATGAATTGAAGTAGGTCGTAGAAGAGCTTTGGACTGCTGCCTTCCCTGGGGAGCAGCATGACTGGGCAAAGTGGATGTAGTCTCTTGAAGAGATCACCTGCTAAAGGGCTCATGCCAGCTGGAGGAAGAATATAGACTTTGGTCCTAAAGGAAGTTCTAGGTGGCTCGTGACAGAATCACCTATGCCCCACAGTGGAGTTAATCATGCTTTCTATATCCCAGAGTGCTTGGCGGGGCCTTTCTCCTGCATGTGCCTGTCTGCACAATTCATTCTTCTGTTCCTTAATGTGCTGTGCATTATCCTGGGTCTGACTTTACCTCTTCTGCAGCCATCTTGGTCACAGCACAGTACAGGAACCCAAGGGCTCTTTAAAAAAACAAATGAATGTGTCAGAAAGAATAAAATAACTTGTGTCTGAAATAATAGCACTTGGAGCTCTATGCCCCCCTTGAAAAGCAGGTACTACCATTATTCTAAGGAAGAGTGGAGTTTAATGAGCACAGATGTTCAACTCTATTGGCTTCCCGGGAGGAAAAGGGATCATGCTGAGAAACTCGCATTGTAACGAAGTCAGAAGTCTATCCCTAAAATGGGAAAAACATGTCAGAAAACAATGAATTACCAAGCTCAATTAGAATTCAGAAGGCAGAAGTCATACTAACCCACAAACTTGAGAGTAAGGATGATCAGGGGTTTATAAATTATCAGAAAATATTTGGAATTGATTGGAATTCTGTTTACAAATCAAACAGTTACAAGGAAAGAAAAAAGGATATCAATTAGCTATATTTTATTAAAATATATTGAATATTCCAGCTGGGGAAGAGGCTGCTATGACTCTCCCAGAGACAAACGTGTTAAGTGACACACCCTTCACAGTTGCTGAAGAATTGTGGGCTTACACGTAATAGTGTTTTATTTTTGTTTTTTGTTTTCCCATGGCTCCTCACATTAAGGTAGAGGTTTAAGTCATTTTGAAAACTTGTGCTAGACCCTAAGGAATTTCAACATCCAGGGATTCTCTGTCAGTTATATCACTCACAAGAGGCAACTGTCAGTTCAGTTTTCAGCCTGAATTACCAAAGATGAAAACAGTTTTAAATCCCTTTCCTTGTTGTTTTCTTTTTCTTCTTCCTCCTATCCATACAATAACTATGGAGTTAACATGGTCATTTTAGATAAATCTAATATGTAAAATTATGCTTAAAGTATATACCCACCCACACCCACCCTCTACCACTACATACACTGCTTACCATCTGAGGCTAGGGCTGGTGAATCTCTCCCTGGGGCAAATGTTTCAGTTTGGAGTGATGTGTGTGTGTGTGTGTGTGTGTGTGTGTGTGTGTGTGTGTGTGTGTGCGCGCGCGTTTGTGTGTGCGCGCGTTTGTGTGTATGTGTGTATTATATATATAAAGCACTGAATATTCTGCTTTTTCTCTGGTCAAAAGCAATTATATATACATATATGTATATATACATATGTATGTGTATATATACACACATTACACATATGTGTGTTGTTTATACAATATATTAAGGTACTATATGCATATTTTATATATATATATATATATATATATATATATATATATATATATATATATAATACAATTGCATCTGACAAGAAGGAGAGCAGATGTAATGCTTTTCTGACATTTTGAATATCACTGATCATTACTTAATACACTCCTGCATGTAAACCTGTGCTGCCAGTTCTTTGTGTGTTGTGGGACAGTTTTTCCAAGGGAAATCCAACACAGAGTTCTACTTAACCCGGAGAGGGAGCCTACAACAGACCAAAGTAACAATTGTGCCAATGTTCATTTTGGTGAGCCAATGAGTTTTTTGAAAAGTGTGTTACTAACAAGAGAATGGGTGAGGGGCTATTTACAAGGAACAGGGATAATTCAAAAGCTGCTACATTACAAGAAAGTCCACTTTAACAAGGAGTAAGATTCCCGAAAGCCTTCAACCCTGGATTTCTTTACAGAGGTAGCTCCACTGTTTAAAAACTTACTTTTCCTCTCAGCAGTTGACTGCTCACCAACTTTCCTTCTTTTGGACTGTTGGTGGGGTCCCTCAAGAATCTTCTGAACTATTTTTCCCAAGTACCTGACATTTTCTTTATCTCTTGCTTACCATCTGAGGCTGCTGAACCTTGTCCTCATTCCTTGGATCAATATTCCAATTCAGAGATCATGTTGCAATTTAGAGAAAAAAGCCATATAAAACTCCACCCCCAGTTCTGGCTCTTATATTCTTTCCTTTCTGCCCGCTGCCTCCACAAAGGTCCCTGAGTTTAGAGGGAGTAAATACAGATGTCCTTTTCTGGCTAAGGATCAGACCATTGTGCTACAGCCACATTCGCTTGCTCTAAGTAGTTTGATTCGTGGTTATGACAGGAGGATGACAAGTGATTTCTAGGTGCAATCAAGTTTAGAAATGCAATTTGACCGGCATAGCACATCCATTGAGTAAACAGCATTGGCTGCCCCACTGGAGACTATGACCTCCCCAGCCATGGATTTTTGTCTAAATTTCTAGCCCCCAGGGTAAATTCCCTCCTCTCCCCCTGCAGTGGGCTTTATGTCCAATCAGAGAGTTGTTTATGAAGAACAACTCACACCATTATTGCACTAGCTGGCACATCTTCCCTGGCACTTCCATCAGGAAGCATTCATGATCCACAGCTGAGCTGAACTTTTGGGCTTAATCCTTTCCGGCATCATTAGTAACAAATTCTGCAGCTACAGGAGCTAGTTGACAGGAAGGAGGCCATTCATGCTCAGGCCTAGTCTTATTTTTTAAGTCTTGCAACCAATCTGTAAAACATTCTCAGCAGTAGAATCTTAACATTCAGTCATGCAACCAAATACAGTAGCAACAGCCTTTGTCTGTGGTGTTCCCCTAGGGTCTCCTTGACCAACAAATCATAGGGATGTAGCTCACTACTGGCTCTGGACATTTCAATCAGTAACCTCCTGACTCTGAGGAACATGGATTTCTCCCCTATGTGAGGGGGACCTACCCATATCTCTGTGGGAGGCCTGCTCCCACATTTTCCCCAGGGTGCTATTGAGGAGGGAGGAGTAAGAAACATTTAGATAGAAGGATAGAGTGGAGAGAAACAGAAACACAGGATAGCCTCAGGAGAACCTGGATCATTATCCACCAGCCCCTTCTGTCTCTTCTAAAGGGCTTTTTAGGAATGCTAAGAGGTGAAGCAAAAGACCTCCCCTTAGCCCAGCCAAGTGCAGACCCTTTCCAATCACCTCATTACCACACATGTGTTCAAGCAACCCTCTAATGCAGCCCTGCTGGATAAAGCAAGCTCAGATCTCACTAGGAAACCTTTGGGGGCGTCCACACCCCTAGTAAGAGACTCTTGTTTATACTCTTCATGAGCAGGTTTTTTTTTTTTTCATGCTCCCTCCTTTGGGCACACTCACATGTCTCTTCAATGGCTTTCTAAATTTGTATACATACATCACTATGTTTCATGGTAATTACCCAATTGCTTCATCAGCTGGCTATGTCTCCCACCTGTGCCTTTTTGAATAAGGAAGTTATTTTGGGGAGTTTGTATACACACAAGACTCAGGGGCACCAGTTTCATAATGAGGAAAAGTTGTCTGAATGTTGTAACACAACTTAACATTAAATGTGGCTTTGGCAGGAAATAACAGAGTATCAACCAAGGTGGCAAGAATGGTTTTGAAGTAGAGTGGGAAGAAAATCTTACAAATCAAGTTGAATTCAGTCAAAACAGAGCCAGTCTGATAAGGGGAGGGAGGTGACAGGGTCAGGACAGTGACTATTCAAGGCTTTTGCAGACCTCTAGAGCAAACAGAAAGAAAGTGTCTATTTGGTATGAAATTTCAACCTTACTTTAAGCAACAGATATAGAATTTCATGGAAAAAGAAAATAAAGATAAAGAAAGATTAGCATATATAAAATCAAAGCAGTCTGGGATTGAGAAGTCAAAACAGTTTTCAAGGTTGTAGAAGGACACCTTTTATTCTGATGTGCAAAAGAAACACAGATGCCCTCTATAATTGTTCTACTTTTCCATTCTCCTCAATTATTAGCTTCTAGGAAAAGAATGTACAGGTTGCTCTTTGCCTTGTTAATCAGTATAATCCAGCCACTTCTTTTATTTTTATTATTTTTTTTAATTTTGAAAAGGACTTCACCTTGAATTATATGCATGCATAAATCACTGCATCAATCTTTTCCCATGATCTAAGATTCTTGTGGGTATTCACACATAGAGGAATGGGTTAGAACATCATGCTATGACCCTGGGGGAGGAGCCTGCCCAAATATTTCACAATATATCCCGGCATATACGGTGCACTGTGTTTTACCTAAACTGTTTCTTGCTCAGTTCCGTTTCTTTCAGTGGCATGTGATTTCTTATTCTTCCTAGATCACACAAATGTCTCTTCCCCAAACCTAGTAACAGAATGATATTTTAATACCTGTTGCTTCTACCTGTAGCTCAGGCCTCTGAAAGTACCATCTACTAGGAATATTTTTTGGGTCTCCATCAATGGACCCCATGCTAATCTCTTCCCTGTGGTGAGGAAGAACAGGGTCAAGAAGGCCTTTGAAACCACAGAAGAGATCTGTGGTATCTGGCATTGCTCCTCTAATTTTCAATAATGCCCAAAGTTCTAGTATCAGTACAAGAGAATTGGGCAGAGATTTTGGTCTCTACCCCCAAGGCTTAGCTAAGAAAAGCTCACACTCATTTGACCTCACATTCAAGCAGAATTATATTTGTTCAACAATTGAAAGGTTTGACATCTAGGCCTGTAAAGTCAGAGCAAACAAGTGCCCTGCCCTAGACTTCTTTAAACATTCTGCCTCTTCCCTGTTTAGTTAGAATTGTCTGTGTAATATAGAATCAGCAACTGGGGGTATTTTTATTCATTTCTCCTACTTTATTTCTGGAATTTTTAATACGTCAAACCCAATAATATATTTCTATGCCCTAATCATGACATCTAACAAAAATGTCAAAGAAAATTTCTTAACAAGGCCTGTTTCTTAAGACTATAATTTCAACATTTTATTTTGAATATGAATTTACAAATACTATCTCTGTTTTTCTTTATATTGAATGAAATGCCTTGGAGTTAGGGAGGATTTCTAGAAATTTCGATACATCCTTCCTGCTGTTATATGAAATCAACCAGACCATCTTTGTCTTTTAAAATAATGTCAAGAAAAGAGATGAAAGTGAGCTGAATAAGATTCATGTTCCACAATGTGCATGGCTAGAGGCCAGATGTTTGAGTGTTTCAGTTTAGTTACACCTCCGTTTTTCTTTTGGGGTTGAAGTTATTGAAAACCTTCAGGCTATACACTAATGGATGATTTATCCAGAGCAAGAACTGGAAAGTGAGTTTCTGAATTAATAGCCATTGCAGAATCAGAATTCAGTGTTGAGAGGGCTTTGTGTTTAGAATGGAGGAGATATTCTGAAAATCCCTTAAGGAAAATTATATAATATAAAATTTATAAAAAGGAGTGAAAATAAAAATAGTAAGCCATCATCTTATAATTATAGTATTTTCATAGTATAAACAGCATAATCATCAGAATGATTAGTAAGGCATGTATAGGGTGTTCTGTTTCGTGACTTATTGTACTGTCATCTTTTAATCCTTCTCATTATCCCTATTAAAATGCTTGTCACCAATGGATGGCTATATTTTAATTTCTTCTGTCTCTCTTTTTTTGCTTAAAGAACAAAATTCTCAAAAATGAGCATGTTACCTTTTACCTTCTTGGTTTAAGGATCATATTTATTAAAGTTCACTTACCCTTGGAAAGCATGCTGTCATTTAGCAGGTTCATATTGTATGGGATACTGAACAAAGAATTTATAGGTATTTTATTCTCCTTTTTCAAGTTGATATTTTAATAATATATGTATTATTAACAATAATCCAAAGTATACAGAGACTAAAACAACAACCCTTTCATTTTAGGTTATCTTAAACCAAATCAATGAAGTAGTAGCAGCAATAACTGCAGTACTAACAGATACCACAGCTTAAGAGAATAATAATGAGAGAAAGCCATGGTTAGCAATCAAAAAAACGCCCTGATCTTTTTAAAAGCATCTCTTTGCCATGATTTGACTCCACATAGTCTTTGTTAACATCACTCAGACAGGTCCTCTGGCTCCTGAGTCTTGGTGCAGGAGTTGTGCTGTGGATTTATCCATGGGGTCCAAGTACCTCACAGTCAGTTGTTCTCTGCCACTTAACCTGTTGTACTTTGCTGTACTGGCTTCCATCTTCTGAGAAGAGCAGATCTTTGATGCAGGGGGAGAGCTCCACTTTTCTGTGAGTACAATGATAAGTGTTTAAATTCAGTTAGGAATTATGTTGATCTGGTAAACTGTTGGTGCTGTTTGTTTTTGTTCTTTATTCTTTGGGAGTGGGCGCCACCCAACTCCCCCAAATAAGTCGCACATGGAGGTTTATTCTTATTTATAAATGTGCAGCAGCATCTTGGCTTGTTTCTTGCCAGATTTTCTTAACTTAAATTATCCCATTGATCTTTGGCCACTGGGCTTTTATCTTTGTCTATTCCTGAGTACCTTTCGTTCTTTCTCACTCCGGGTCTGGCTGGGTGGTGGGGTGGCTGGCCCCTCATGTCCTCCTCCTTCCTCTCTTGTTGCTTGCTCCTTCTTCCTTTCCTCCCAGATTTCTCCCCCTATGTATTCTCTCTGCCCGCCAACCCCACCCATCCTTTCTCCTGCCTTGTTATTGGCCATTCAGCTCTTTACTAGACCATCAGGTGTTTTAGACAGGCAAAGTAACACACAGAGTTAAACAAATGAAACATAAAAAAAAACACAACACATCTTTGCATGATTAAACAAATTTTCCACAGCCTAAACAAATGTAACACATCTTAAAATAATATTCTACAACATTTCTTCCTTTTTGTCTAAATAAAAAGGTTTTAACTTTAACATCATGAAATTATACACAACAAAATAGTTATCAAGTAAGAATTGCATTAACAATATTCTGTCCAATTGTAGTTAGCATATTCAGAGAAAATAGTGAATTATCTATCCTATCTTAGTGAATTCAAAGTTTTACACCTAATTTACTTTCTATCATAACTAAGGAAAACTGCAACTATATCTAGTCTTCAACTCCATCAAAGACCCAGAAGGATGTAATATTATCTAATAACAGAGACATTTGGCCACCTAGACAGTCACCCAAAGTTCCTCTACAACATAGAGGCATCCATTTTCAGCCTACGAGGTAAGAATATCTGACAAATTTTTCATTGAAGCAGGAAATTTGAAGGGCTGTCCTGACTTGTATTGGCAAAGTTCATCAGTTGTTTTCCTCTGTGTCCTGCAGAATATCTGGCAGACTCTTCTGTGAAGCTAGCATTTTGAAAAACTGTCTTGCCTTGTTTTGGCAAAGTTCAACAGTCTTTTTATTGTGTGTGCTGCATGTCCAATCTGCAAGCACATTGTCAACAGTCAAAGGCAAGAGCAGTTTCTTTGCCCAGTGGCTAACCTTGCCACAATAAAAGCAAACTGCATAGGGAGTTTCTTCAAGCTCATCATCTCTGAAATAAATTAGTGCTGCCAGGAGCAGATGTGTTCAATTGCTATGAAAAACCTTAAGTTAACAAAACATTTTAACTGTCATCTTCTGTTGGTCTTTGAAGTGTTTGAAAACCATTTATGTATCTAAAATATTCCTATTTAACCTAAGAAACATATCTAATGTGACTACAAGTTTAATTATTATACATTAACTACTAACCTCATTTCTTATTTATACATTGCATTTTTTTTAAATGAGTTACATAAGCACATGAATTTTTTCCTAATGAGTGGATCTTAATCCAATTAGGTAGCTGTTAGCTAGCCTCAGAAGATTAGCAGTACTATTACATCTTTTGGACTACCTTGACTTGCCACACATTGAGATTCATTGGCATTATACCTGGGTGGACTATTGATTGCTTTTCTCCCTTGGCAGCTTTTGTGGATCTCTTTGATATTATGAGTACTAGTCTTTAGTGAAGAAGCTTCCAAGTTAGATACAGATCAATTTCTCCAAACATTGTGTCTGAAGTATGTGGCATCTTCAACAATAGGGTCTTACCTAATTTTTCTGGATGGGACCAATAGAACAGCCATATATATATATATATATATATATATATATATATATATATATATATATATATATATATATATATATATATATATATTCTTTTAAGGACCTCTTGATTGCCCAACTCAAAAAGTTTCTCATACCTAACACTCAGGATTTTTAGATAGTCTATATATAGATTTTTGGAGGGAAGAATTTTCAATTCAGTTGGCATAACTTTAAGTAAATATATATTTTTGTATATATGCATATATATACACTATATATGTGTGTTTATATTAATACATATATATACATATATGACTACATACATACACATATTACCATATATGTAGTTGTATATGCATACACATACACACACGCACATACATATATATATATGTATGTATGTGCGTGTGTGTGTGTGTATTATGTATATATAGCAATTAGTAGTAGTAAGCATCCTTCTCCATGGTTCCTTCTGTTCTTCATGGAGGTGAAGTGAGATCCTTGTTTGGAGGAATTTTTATGTGGAATAGGAAGCCAGTCTCTTAGAGCTCCAGTTTCAATTTCCTTTGCTTACAAATTGTGACCTGAAAATATAAGCCAAATTAATTTTTTTATTCACTAAAATGCTTTTTTTCATTGTATATATCACAGCAACAGAAATGAAACTAGACTATATCTGAAGAATCCTGATGTACCAGTGAATATCCCAGGCAGTTAAATTGACTGGTGTGTACTTGGACATTGTTTTCTTGAAAAACAAAAATTAAATGCCCTTCATATTGCCTGATAACCATGTTTGGTGAGATTCTGTTTTGTTGTTGTTAATATTTAATTATTTGTTTTATGTGTTGTGGGCCCACATGATGGAGAGAGAGAGAGAGAGAGAGAGAGAGAGAGAGAGAGAGAGAGAGAGAGAGAGAGAGTTAAGAAAATTAGTTTTCTACCTCCAAGACATAAGTTTTGGTTAGGGATTAAATTCCAGTACACTGGCTAACCCATTTCACTGGACCTATGCAATTTTTTGACATAACATCATTAGACTACTCTTATGATACATTTATTGTGTGATCTAAAACAATGCCAGAGTCCAGTGGCACTAGGAGGTATAATGCAGCCTGCATCAGATCAGGACCCACATGTAAGATTCCCTGTTACTCAAAGTGTGTGTCATCAATCTAAAAATGCTACATGGGTATGGGAACTTAGGTGAATGAATTGAACATTTGAACAGCTCTAGTTTTGAAATAAATCTCAGGTAGGGTTCTATGCTGTGAGATCAAGCTTGTTAACTTCTAATCTGTTTCTAACTCCTAGGAGATACATGGTTGTAATCATCAGGCTCGCCACATTTTTTTTTTTGTATAATAATACCATTAAGTGAACTGATGACTCATAAATTTTGGAATAAGGAATCATAACCCATTTTCCAAGAGAAATGAAAGACGTTATCTGAACAGATCAGATGGTGAAAGCATAAGAAAACTTCATGAACTGATGGCCCAGACTCTTATATCACCTCCTCTGTTCATTGGTCTCTCTCCCTGAGGTCAGACAGTGTTTGTGTTGGAGTGAGCTATGAGAAGATGTGTAGGCACAACTGATGAGTGCCTCCCCTAATAGATGCCCTGATCCCCAGATGGACATAACTGGCCTGTGATGAAAGAGATGTGAAATGCATCCCAGAGTGCAAATTTAATCCCAACCCCAGAGGTGAACTTTGATGAGTGAAAGATAAAATGTAAAGCATTAAATTATATTTTCCTCTCCAGAAATAAGAGCATCATCATGATTTTGTTACTTTAATGTTTTCGTGAAAATAATCTCAGAAGTGTAAATCATGTTGGGTATTAATTAATGGCCACGATAGCACAGTTCTTTAACTATTTCCTACTTCTCTATTTTCATTTCCCCTTTTCCTTACTTCTGTCTTTTTAGGAAAGTAGTATGCAAAGACCTTTCCTCTGGGATCTACCTTCTAGGCATCCTAGGAAGTCAATGATAAAAGAGCTAAGAGTTGAGACTAGGGAGTTAATCTCTCTCTGATCTTAAGTACCATTACCTGAGACTATTTCAAATATTAATATATCCTCTTTATTTGCAATGATTAGTTTATATATACATACACTACATTGCATTTTCCTGTTTTATGTATTTTCTCAAAACTAATTATGCCTTTTAGATATTAAATATTGTAATCTTTAAAATCAATCTATCCTTTGCAAATTATATGTTGTTAACTAACTTCTGTGATAATGTCATAATATACAATATGATGTAGTAAGAATTAAGCTGAAACCATCATGTACATTCTATTGAAGGTTAATTGCAACCAAGTCATCTCAGCAAGACATGCAAACTTCCTGGGTTTTCAGACAGTTTGACAATGGCACAAATATCTGAGGGAAAAAATGTAACATTTTTTTATCCTCAGCACAGTGGCTGTGCTTTAATCTACTGCTATTTCAGCCAGCAACTGTGGCTCTGCAGTTTCTAGCCTGTTTCTGTGGCGGTGGCCTGGTAGTGCAGGCTCCAACCCAAAGGGAATTAGTTTCCCCACAGGCACCAACTCTGTGGCTGCCACTAAAGATAGCTTTAACTAAATCTCTATTGTTATATTTATAAATAAGATTCAAGATTCAAAGGATGGGGTGAAAACCTGCTAGCTCAGAGAGGTTGAATAGCACCTAGCTAACCTTGTCTCCTTGCTGGTGTTTCTGAAAGAAATTGTCCTTCTGCTCCACCAGACAAGAAGTCACACCAGTCCAAATTCCTCTCTACCACTTATGGTGTGTCTCTCTATCTCTTCTAGATGTTCTCTGATGCTCTATGATTACTTTCTATCAACTAGTTGCTAACTCAGTCTCCTGACCCAAGGTTAATTTTATTTAATTAATGCAAATGCAAACTCAGGTTCATAATGTGATTGAATATACCCCAACATAACATCACTAGAATTATTTTTAATAAATATAATTTATGTATTAATAGAAAAATGTGAAATAAATATAAAAAAGTTAATACATGCACATTAGAATAAAACTACCTGTGCATCTATGGCCAATGAGATGATCAGTGGGTAAAATCACTTGCTATCAAATCTGAGGACATCGGCTTTCTTCAGAATTGACATGGAGGAAAAAACTGACGCCCACCATTTGTCATATGACCTCCACTCCCAGTGTCAAGATACCTATACTAGCATAGATATAGGCAGAGAAAATAAAAGACAAAGCCTCAATATCTGTTCAAAGTTTCTTGTCCACTAGAATGAAATGAAAAGTATACTTCTTGTCATCTAGACAAAGATGCAATCAGAAGACATAAAATGTATTTATTTTCTTCCCAGGTTATAAGTTCAATAAAATAATACTTAATGTGATATTTTATGCAAAGTGATTCAAGTAAAAATGAAGATTCTGTGGCCATTTTATTGCAAATATAACACGTGTTTATTCAAATACTTAGGTACTTATGCTTTCAGATTCTACCTTGTGCTTTGCTAGCAAGGAAATTTAGTGATAGTCAAAATTATGAAGCAATATTTGTGTGACATTTTGCTTTATGGTAACTTCAGCTATTATTGTCTAAACTGCATTTTTTGGGTTGTCATGAAGTCATGAAGTTGAACATCACAGAACTCCAACAGAGATTCAGACATACAGGAAGCCAGGGAGACCCCTAGCTCTCCATCCGGGTTTATTCGCTTACTTACTTGATGGTATTGGAAAAGTTGTTAATAAGTTTCTTTCAAAGAAAACTTATTAAGAATAGCAAAAATAGTTCAATCTTCTTGTTTAGATGGACAAAGACGACTCTGCATCAGAGGTGTGATAGGTATGTGGCACTAGTAATGCTTTCGGCCTTTGCTCTGTGCCTTCACTATTCAAATACCAAAATGAAAATGAGATACAGAGTTTCAAGGTTAGCTGCTATATATACTGCATAACACTCTCCTTGTGATTGTGGAAGTTAATTGCAGTGAACAGAGAATCAGTTTCTCAAATATCAAATTTGCTCCCACACCCATTAAACATCATGATTTGTATTAGAATGTAAAAGAAAAGAGTAAATGAAGGATTGTGTTATCTCTGAGGTCAATGAGTAGGATTTCTGAATTCTAAGCTTAGTCTTTTTAATATTTGAGATGCTTTAAAAGTTGTAAAACAAACAAGAAAGCAAAACATGCCTAGGAATTGTGATTGCAGTTGACTACTATTTCTGATTTACTTAGAAACTATTTTATGTATATAGCAATCCATTTACCATAGTTATTTTTTAAATACTTGTATATATACATTTGAAATGGAGTTATTGTATGCCATGGTTGTTATGTGCAAATCATTCTTTGATTTGCCCTGTATCTATATATTTTTCTCTTCATTTTTTAAAAGTAGTTTATGTCTTTATTTCTACTAGAATTCTCATAAAAATTTATTGGTAGAAAATAACATGTATTATAATCGAAACCATGCAAACCTCTGTTGATCCCGGCTCTAGTACATGTCAACCGTAATACCTAACATGAGTGTTTATATTCCACAAATTGAAAGACCTATTATTCGATTGTGACTCCTAATAGTTACTTTGTTGGCTGGTTTCGTGCTGAGACAATAATTTGTCACAAGTAGGTTCTCAAAACTTGGTATCTGTGATTAAGGATGTGCATATAGCTAATGTATGAATAAATAAATAATTGGGGCAAACATCCTTGTATCAGTTTTAGACTCAAGTCCTTTATTTTTTACTATTGGTCACAATGATGGATTTGAAAACAAATGTGATATAAAATTGTGAAATATATTTTTATTCTATACAGCGTAAGAGATATTTTTTTTTAATTTCACCAGTTTTATACAAAACAAATTTGTCCTCTCAAACACATTACCCTAAATTACCATTATATATATATATATATATATATATATATATATATATATATATATATATATATATATATATAGAGAGAGAGAGAGAGAGAGAGAGAGAGAGAGATA
>CABHPR010144355.1:0-49309 GCA_902168415.1 Peromyscus melanophrys | reverse complement strand
GAGGAGGAGGAGGAGGAGGAGGAGGAGGAGGAGGAGGAGGAGGAGGAACCTGAGGTACTATAAATTTTATTACAAAGGCTGAAGGATGGAGGAGAAGAAATACAGGAGTAGTAATTAGCTTCTACGAGCTAAAACACTAAATTTCGTTCTGCAATCATGAGAATATGCTGAAATATTCACTCAAACCTTATGCAGCTAGACCACTAGGCATCATTGTTGGAAGTTTTAGTAGACTTGAATGAATTTTGCCTTACCTGAGTATTTCATATCATTCTCAAATGAATATTATTATAAAATATTGTGAAAATACAGATTTTAAAGTAAAGTTAATAGAATCACCAAGAATTCCACTGTCTTGGATACTCTTGTTGTTATAACAAAATGCTGTAGATTTGGTGGCTTACAAGAACAGACATTAATTGTTTTTATTCTGGATGCTCAGAAGTCCAAGAAGAAGACACAGGCAGAGGTGGTGTCTGGTGAGCACTTTTCTGCTGTCTAGAGGGAAAATTCTTATCATGACTTCAAATATATAGAGGAAAAAGGACAAATGCTTTATCTTTACTTAGCAGAATAAAGATAAAGACTAGCAAGTTTCTGCTGCTAATTCAAAGATAAGTGCTAAGCCCTCATCACTTAATCTCTTCCGTAAAAGATCAAATTTTTATTACCTTTACCTTTGAGGCTCACATCTAACATACAAAATTCGGGGTCATGATTATATTAAAACCATAACAACCATTATTAATTTGATAGTCACTAATCAAATATGTTATCTATCCTAATACAGATATTTGGTATCTATCCTAGAGTCTTCATCTTAGTTGAGGTTTCAATTTCTGTGAAGAGACACCATGACCACAAAAGCTCTTATAAAGGAAAACATTTAATTGAGGTGGCAGCTTAGAGTTTTAGAGGTTTAATTCATTATCATCATGGTAGGGAGCTTGGTAGTGTGCAAGTAGACATGGTACTGACTACATCTTTATCAGAAGGCAACAGGAAGTAGACTCAGTGACATAATAAGGGCAGCTTGAGCAGAAGAGACCTCAAAGCCCGCACAGTTACTTCCTTCCCTTAAAAAGGCCACACCTACTCCAACAAAGCCACATCTCCCAATAGTGCCATTTCTTACAAACTTATGGGGACCAATTACATTAATACTACCACAGTCCTCAACAACAGTTTTCTTTATTTTGTTATTATATTTAATAGATTTTTACATTTAATTTAAAAGCACTACAATTCATATGCCTTTATACACAGTTTTTAAATTTTTTGGTTTTGATCTCATGTAGTACTAGGGCATGTCAATGGACATATGTGCATTCTTAGCAGTCATTTACAGATTGTTTTAAAAAGATTCCATAAAGAGCAATGACCCAGGGACAAATCATCAAAAGTTTTCCTCTCTGTATACATTTTATATTATGTCTTCCATGAGAACATTACAAAAACATGCTTATGGCTGATGATTAATCTCAGAGTAGAACACTTGGCTAGCATGCTTAAGGGACTGCATTCCATTCTCAGCACCACAAAACAAAGGTATGTAATATTGCTAGTTACATTGCTAACTGAAGTGTTCAAGTCATCAGTTAAGAATCTTACAATTTGAGAAAATGATTGTCTATTATTTATGATTAAGAAATTTGATAGTTTTTGCTAATGTATTTGAAATTCTAAATGTTCATATTATAATTTGTATGTGTGCTATGGAATAATGTTTTTGTATACTGGTTTAATAAAACACTGATTGGCCAGTAGCCAGGTAGGAAGTATAGGTGGGATAAGCAGACAAGGAGAATTCTGGGAAGAAGAAGGCAGAGTGAGAAGACGACAGCCTACCATCCAGGGAGCAGCATGTAATGGCACACAGGTAAAGCCACGGAACCCATGGCAACATATAGATTAACAAAAATGGTCTGAGTTTAAGTATAAGAACTAGTCAGTGGTAGGCCTGAGCTAATGGCCGAGCAGTTTTAATTAATAAAAGCCTCTGTGTGTTTACTTGGATCTGAGTAGCTGTGGACCATGGGGCCACAGGAGCCAGGCAGGACCAGGAAAACTTTCAGCTACATATGTGAATTTAATCGTCTTTATTTTAGTAACCAGTATTTCAGTGATGAAGTAAAGGAACTGATTTATATGCATTTCTATTTCTTGTTTTTGCATTGCCTTCTTGTATTCTCTAACTTGAATGTTTATTAACTTTTTGTCACATGAGACATTGTGAACATATGCTTATCATGAGCTTGAATAACTTGTGTATTAAATGTATAGGTGCTAGAACTAGAGGTCTGTGTTAATACTGTGCTTTAAGAGACATGTTATTTTTTGTTTCTTGGTACATTCATCTTTCTGTGTCCTTGGAGACTGCAACATATGGACTCCATCAATGGGTTCCTGTGTATGCCAGCTTGAAGTGCAAAACAGATCACTATATTTACTTTCAGGCTTTCTTGCTGCAGAGATGTCAAGGACTAACTGATTCCCTCTATCAAAGAATATCTTCTATAATATAGCAACCTAAACTCTGTCTTTGACTCTTGAAGTAGATCTAGTTGCTCATTTCTGTTTACCTTGAGACAAAAGGCTTCCTCTCATTCTTCTCTCACAGGAACTGAATTCAAGGCATTTAAAGACTAGGCAAGAATTCTATCAAGAAACTACACCCCCAGAACTTGCAGTTACTCAGCTTTAGTCAACAGAATGGCTGAAAGTATAGGTGTCTACCACTGTGGGTGGCTCCTTTAATTGATAAAAATGCTGGAATAGCATTCCAATTGGGTTTTTTTCTCTCTTTTGTGTACATTCTGTTGTGGTTTCAGTGACATTTCTACTGAGCTCCAACTATCAGTTTCTCTATTAAGGGGAATATGCATGCTCAGATTCATTTTGCACTCATCAAATGTTGCATTTGCTATTATGCAAATTTATAGTTATAATTATTTTTCACTGAATCTTAGAAGGTACTACTTTGTTTCTTTCTGCTATCTATTGAATATGAGAATTTTCCCATTAAAAGAGATGCTGGTCAAACATGTGTTTCTCTATTTTTCATCTATGTTTTCTCTTTTTTAATGTAAAATATTTTTTATTCATTTTACATACCAACCATAGATCCCTCTCTCATCCCTCCTCCTGCTCTTTCCACTCCCACCTAATCCCCCACCCCCTACCTCTCATCCCCTCCTCCAAAAGAGTAAGTTCTCCCATGGGGGGACAACAAAGCCTGGTACATTTAGTTGAGGCAGGACCAGCCCCTCCCCACTGCCTCCAGAGTGAGCAAGGTGTGTAACCATAGGTAACGGGATCCAGAAAGCCAGCTCATGCACCAGGGTATCTATCAATCCTGATCACCTTACCAGGGGCCTCTCAAACAGACCCAGCTACACAACTGTATTATGTATTCAGAGGGTCTAGCCCGGACCCATGAAGGTTCTGCAGCTGTCAGTCTAAAGTTCATGAGTTTCTATGAACTTGGTTCAGTTGACTCTTGGTTCAGATTTCCCCATCATGATCTTGATCCCCTTTGCTCATATAATCCCTCTTCTTTCTCTTCAGCTGAACTCCTGGAGCCTAGTCTCCTGCTTGGTTGTGGTTCTATGCATCTGCTTCTATCAGTTACTGGATGAAGGCTCTATGATGACAGTTAGGGTATTCACACCAATCTGACTACCAGGGTAAGTCAGTTCAGGCATCTTCACCGTTATTGCTAGTAGTCTAATTTGGGATCATTCTTGTAGATTTCTGGAAATTTCCCTAGCACCAGGTTTCTCCCTTACCCCATAAAATCTCCCTCTATCAAGGTATCTCCTCAACCATCCCATTCTCTTATGTTCTTATCCCCTACCCCCTCCATTCTGTTGCCCCCGAACCCCCAGTTTTCCGGTTGTGGTGTTTTCTCTCTTTTAAAAGATATTTCTATTATATTTGATGATCTGGAGTTTCATGTGAAACAAAATGTCCCTATTTTTGTGAGTCCTACTTGATCCCTTCAATATAATAGTGCATTTAAACAATATATTGCATATTTGAAGGATTGCATGTTGCCACAATTACAAACTTCCCTTGCATAGACTATCTGCTGGATACAAGGTGTGGTTGGAGCGGGGAGTTCATTACCATGGAAGAGATGAGATGATAACCTCCTGACCCCAAAATGGATGTTACTTAGTGTTACTACTGAAAGGATACCCAGACATTCTCTATTCTAAGGTGGTTTGAGTGAGAAGGGCCCCAAAAATCTTATAAGCAACTGGTGGAACTGTTTGGAAAAAATTAGGAGCTATGGCTTTGCTGGAGGAAATGTATTACTGGGAGTGGGTTTTAACATTTCATGTAGACAAATTTCTAAATGGTCTTATTAATTAAAAACTCAGAGCCAGATATAGGGGTGAAAACCTGAGAGAACAGGGAAATAGGAAAAGCCACAGCTAACCTCACCTCATCAACTCTACAGCTTCCAAAGGCAAGCTACTTCCTATCTACCCATGCCTATATGCCTTGCTGTTCTGCCATCTGATTTGCTCTCTGTGTCCAACTACATCACTTCTTCTTCCTGCCCAGCTCTGTCACTTCTTATCTGTCTATACAGATCTTCAGACCTCCATGGTTAACTAGTGTTGGAATTTAAGTCATGTGCCACCACACCTGGCTCTGTCCTCAGTGTGGCCTTGAACTCACAGAGATCCAGACAGATCCCTGCCTGGGAAGAGATAGGATTAAAGATGTGTGCTACCATTGCCTGACTTCTATATAGTGGCTTGCTTTTTCCTCTGATCTCCAGGCAAGTTTTATTTTATTGGGAGACGCAGTATATTGAGGGACCACAATATATCACCATAGTTTCAGAAGACTTGAACAATGCCCAGTGTTCTTTCTATGTTCATTCATGAGAATCAAGATCTGATTTCTAAGCTGTTCCTGCTACCAATCTTTTACTCCACTATCATAGACTCTAAATTTCTGGAGCCATAAGTCCCAAAATAAGCTTTTTATTCTATAACTTGCTTTGGTCATGGTGTTTTACTACATGAATAGACAAGTCTTTATGACACAAGTCTGTCTGCACCAGAGAGTGGGCTATTGCAATGACAGGACTGGGCATGCTGGATTTTTGGAAGAAAGTGGATGTTTTGGGGACTTTGGGTTAGGGCAATGGTTGCACACTATAAGCAGAGCTTACTGGACCATCCTAGTAGGAGATTGCAAGACAGTAGGGGAGAGAGCATTAAGACTGTGGAGGCCCAGCTCACATAGTTTTCAGATCGAAACAATATTATCAACTGTGCTAGAAATCATTCTTTTGATATTTTGGCAGAGACATTTACTTTGTGCCATTTTCCTAAGAGTTTATTATAGGTGAGATTAAAAATCAGTGGGATAATTTCTTTGGCAGAGGAGATTTTGAAGTCTTCCTTGAATCATCCTAATATTAACTCTATCATATTTTTCCTAGAAATCACTCTTATATAGGTCTATGATGAAAGTGAGCAAGTGGATCAGAAAGAAATACAAAATAAAGAGGAAAAATGCCCCAAGAAATTTACAGTAGGAGCCAAATCTTGTACTGAAAGAGATAAACTGAAGGCAAGACTGAACTAAAACTGAAATGAAGAAGGTGGGTGGGGGGTCCATCAGGGAAAGACCTCATCTGGCTAAGATTCCAACTTGTGAGGAGAAAATGCTTCAGGAATTTTCTGCTCATGAAAAAAAAAATAAAACAAGTTGCTTAAATTTGTTTCATGTTGGCCAAACTCCATCTAAAGTAGTGAGCTGAACTTGGAAGCCTTGGCCACCTAGTTCTGCCTTTAGAGTCATGAAGGACTAGGAATGAAGGAGTGGTAGAATCTTTCTCTACAGTTAAGAAAAGTCAACAAGGCCAAGCATGTGACAGGGGAGTCCCTGCATTGAGGCCCTGAGAAGCCATTTGCAGAAGCTGCAAAAGTGGAGACTTGATTGCATTGAAGAACCCAAGAGATTGAAGATGGCAGGGCTATGAGACATCTGTCAAGGCAAGTTGCCTACACGGAGTGGAATATGTTGCTGGCAGCAAAGCTGGAAGGGAAGAGCCGTCTAATCACATTAACATCATACCTAGAGCTAGCAAAATTGATGTTTGTCCTGCTGAGTTTCTAACTTGAGTTGGTCCAGTATTTCTTACCTACAACCCAGTCTCTCTATTTTGGAATGATAATATAAATTCTGTGCTATTGTATTTTGGAAGCATATAATTTACATCTTGATTTTACAGGAGTTACAAATAAAAGAGTGCCTTGAATCTTAGAAGACACTTGGACCTTAGACATTAAAATAGTTTTGAGACTGAAAGACAATGAAAACTTTTGAATTTGGACTAGTGGCCCTGGAGTGGAGTGAAGCAATTTGAATGAGAATGCCCCTATAGGTCCATGTGTTTGAATACTTGGTTCTTAGTTGGTGAGACTCTTTAGAAGAAATTAGGAGGTGTGGCCTCATTGGAGAAGATGTGTCACTATCGATGGGCTTTGTGATTTCAAAAGTCTCTTGCCATTTTCAGTGTTCTATGCCTCTTGCTTGTGGATCAAGATGTGAGCTTTCAACTGTTCATGCTGCCACTGTTTTGCTCTGCCATTATAGTCTCTTACCCTCTGAAATCATAAACCAAATTAAAAGCTTTTGTTATATGCTTGATTGACTATCACTACAATATGAAAGCAACTCAGACAATACCCAATATTTTTCCCCTGTTCAAAGAGTCTTGATTCCATATTCTCATTCTTTATTCTTATATTTAATTATTTAGGGCATACTGAAGTGTACAGCTTAAGGTCAGAGGACAATTTATGAAAATCAACTCTCTTTTCATCAAGGGTGAAGCAGGTCATCACACTTGGCAATAAGTGGCTTTACCCACTGAGACATTTTTTCTGCCCCCATACTTGTAGTCTTAATAAGAGACACATATTTTCTAACATAGTACTGTCATTTGGCACAATATAGAATAATACCATATAGTTTAAGGATACCACTGTATCACAATGTCAAAGAATTGGACACACTTGTGACTTAGCCTCTTTCCCTAATCCCTTACACTAAGGCATAACTCCTGGCATGATATTTCACTTAGTATTTTTGTATTGAGAAATTACATTAATTTCTTTTTAAATATTTTTTAGGAAATGTTGAATCTAATATGAAAGAGTGAATATATATATGTATATTTATGCTCTTAACTTATTACTTTGCCTCATGCTTACCAAATGTTTAGAATATGGTATGAACTGTTTAAATATTAATTACTGATTGAATGAATGCACCTAATTAACTTCTAAATAATTATTTTTACCTAGTCAGTAACTATTTTTCCATATTTATGAATATTGATACATTTATATGTAGCATGAATCTTAAAGGTACTTATTAATAAAGTCAAACCTGAGGCCAGTTATTGGGGTAAATGCTGGAAGGTCAGAGAACCAGAACAAGCCACAGCCACCTCACCTCACCAGTTCCTCAGCTGGTCCTGTTTCCTCAGACTGGAAGCCTCTTTGTCCTCATATCTGAATGGCTCTCAGCTGAATTGTGCCGCTCAAAACCTAAAAGCTTAACCAGCCAAATGCTTCTAGTTTCTGGTCCTCACGCCTTATATACCTTTCTGCCTTCTACCACCACTCCCTGGGATTAAAGGTGTGAGTCACCATGCTTGGCTGTATCCTTGAACAGATGGATTTCTGCCTCTGGAATGTTAGGATTAAAGGTGTGAGTGCCACCATTTACTGGCCTTTGTATCTAGTGGCTGTTCTGTCTCTGACCCCAGATAAGTTTATTAGGGTGCACAATATTTTGGGGAACACAATACCACCACATTTATATTTGGCTCATTCATAGTTTCTTTTGAAGTTATTTCAAATAAAAGTTTGAAAAGGGGAATATTGTTTTAATGACTGATGAAATTTAATGACTACCTGTTGGAACAAAGTCCAAGAATAGAATTGTGTGAGGATTCTGAGTGCATGTGATAAAACTAGAAAAGAAGACAAGAGTCTTGTGACCTCAGTTTCTTCAAAATCATGAAATTGTTCTTGGATTATGCTTTTCTTTCCCTCCCAGGTGTACCTGATAAAAGTAAGTCTACTTTAGATTATTCATTACAACTGACTATTGTTATTGTTTATATGCATCTATAGAAAAATACATTTTTTTTGCTCTGTGCAGCTTGTCTGCCATGTTTGACTTGTCCTTGTGATTCTACAGTTTACTCATGTGACTCTTCTTAACCCTCAGAGTATAAATTTTCTGGTTCTCTGAATAGAGTTGGCTATTGCATGAGACTTTAGTCTGTCTCATTTATTGGATCCACTCTCCCAGGTCCAACCACCTCTAGAGGGTAAACAATTACCCTTTAATATACTACATCTACATTGTTCAGTGTAGCCAAATGAACACAGGCTTTTTGATGCTTATGATGATTTGTCTTGATTGTCAACTGGAATGTAATTGCAGTCACCTAAGAGCTAAGCCACTGCAATGCTTACAATGGATTTCCTTGGTTGGAATATGGGAAACAGGAAGACCCACCTGAAACTAGAAAGATACCTTCTCTTTCTTTGTCAGACAACTAAGAAGAGGTCCAGGGAATCATCTTTGATTTTTGTCTGCTTGACTCTGCACTTCCTTTGAATACTGCTGACAATTTCTTCTACCCTGGTCTCAGCTTACTGCAAAGTAAGTATTCTGCACCCGTTTTGTAGTGGGTTCATCTACCCAGTTCGTATTTTTCTGTGGATTCATCTACCCTCTTCACATCTTGCTCTGGATTCATATACATTGCTCCCATTTTGCTGTTGAGTCTATCTACACTGTTAACATCTTGTAGTAGCAGTAGATTCATCTAACCTATTCTCATCTTGCTACAGGTTCATCTACTATATTGTTGCTGTTGCTACTGTGGCTACCATTCTTCTCTGACATTGGAACCCAGATTCTTGAACCTTCTGATGTGGGCTAAAGACCAGTAGGTCTCCAGGAATCCCTCTGAGACACCACAGGAGATATGCACCACTGCCACTGATTCATCTACCTACATTGACTAAAGCAGCTATCAAGTTTTCACTGTAAAGTCAAGATACAAGTGTTGAACTATGCACATTGCATTAGGTATGCCAATCTAAAAAAGAAACCACTTTTAAAATATATGTTCATTCTATTATTTCTGCTCTTCTAGACCAGTGGTTTTCAACCTTCCTATTTCTGTGACCCTTTAATACAGTTTTTCATGTTGTTGTGTCCCTGCTAACCAAAAAATTACGTCCTTGCTACTTCATAACTGTAATTTTGCTACTGTTATGAATTGTAATGTAAATATCTGATATTCAGGATATCTGAAATGCAACACCCCTGTACATGTTGAGAACCACTGCTCTAGACTCTAGAGTTAAAGAATCCTGACAAATGCAATGTTGTAATTAGTAATGATCAAGTACCTGTTTAAAGAAATGCCCCAAAGTCACTCTATTTACTTTATCCAATACAGACTAATTGCACTCAGTCTCCATCATACCTGAGCAATAAGAATGATAAGAATTACAGCACAGGGATAGTTTATATTTCAGCTGCAGGGAAAGTTTATAAAACACATGATTTATAATTTAAAGTTAATTTAGCATATTTAAAGATGAGATTTTTTATGAGAAAACTTTGAAGATCCAAACTATGTATCATCATATGCTATGTTGCTTTCATGGCAGCCATACTTAATATGTATTCATGGATGCCATGAAGGATAGTTTTAATAATCAATTTTTTTCTTGCTTGAATTACAAATTTCCATAGAGGAAAATTCTGATGATTGTCAATAGAATTTTATCTAAAATAAACAGCCTGAATCACTATACATTTAACTGAAAACTTATGTGGGAGATATAAGCAAGTGTCAGTGTGAACTACACAGTTTGGTCTTGGCTTTGTATTGATCTCATTGTGTACCCTTAGGCAATATTTATTTCAGTAATTCTACCATCTAAGTAAAGCATTTATATTTACAGTGTAAGATTCTTGGGAGTTTTTTTTTTAAAAGTTTCTTTTTAATTTTTAATGTTGCTTCAGATTTTGTAAGCAGTTAACTCTTTCACTGCAATCAATGAGATAATACAGCACAGAGCTCATATGTTTCCTCCCATCACTGCTTTGACCTCCAAACAATCATGTTAAGTGATTTTAGTTGACTGATATATATATATATATATATATATATATATATATACATATATATACATATTTTCTTCTTCCTTTTACAAATATTTACAATACATTTACAGGTAATAGGTTTTCCAAGGGGGCAAAACAATTTAAGCTTCTTATCTTCATGGAACTCTTATTAGTGTTTATTCTTTTACTTGAAATATTCAGATATGGATGGTACATGATATAGTTAATCATTTTGACATGGAATTTCATGTTTGATTTTAATTTAATTCTAGTTATTATTAACATAATGCCAGAGATTTGATAAGCACTAAGCTTTGTGTGTTATAAGAATTCTCATTTCCTAAGCATCTGTCAAACATTTAATAAGCCAACTATAGGACAAGTGGCTTCATTATTAATATCACTATCTAGGTCTGACTGGTTTAGAATGTAAAATACTCTTGTCACAGTCTCCACAGTCCATACAGTGCTGGCATTGTAAGTGTGTACCACCATGTCTGGCAGGAAAGCACGTGACTAACAGTACTAACATGTGGTTATTCAGAATGTTTGTTTTAAAGCATTTTAAGGGCTTTGCATTTATTCCCCCCCCTCTCTCTCTCTCTCTGTGTATGGGGGGGGAGGAGGGAGGGACAGAATGACAGAAGGAGGGAGGGAGAGAGAGTGAGGTGTATGTGAGAGGACAACGTCTACCTTGTAGATTTCAGGGATCTAACTCAGGTCATCAGGCATCAAAGAAATCACCTTTACCTCCTAAGTCACCCCAATCGTCCTTTAATGATTTTTAAGGAAGTTAATTTTATGACATTTTCTTCAAAGATGAAAATTCATTCCTCGATCTTTTATTTGAAAAAAAACAATCGAGGTTTTTTTGCTCAACAATCTTACATTAGAAGAAAAAAATCATGTAATATAGAAGTTCACAGTTTCATAAAAGATGATTTATTAAATATCACTCAGATATTTAGTGTCATTTTCCAACTTAGCTCTTTGTTTTGGAAATGTATGATGATAAAGTTAGGAAGACAGAATGAAACTTAACAAACTATCTTGAAGCTGAATGTAACTGATCCACTAGTTTCACTTTATGATATGTTAACAACTATGTATTCTTTCTTGTGGAAAGTTATAGACACTTTTAACTGAACAGGCCATTTTAAAAATATGTCCATTCAGACATCATAACTGATTTATTCATTTAGCACTTTTCTGACTTCATTCGAATGTCAAGGAGGTGAGTTTATAACATGCTTAAATGGTTGTTAATGTCCTCCATCAACTCCTGTTTTCCACTTCCCTAATCATGACTGAATCATTTAAAGGGAGTAAGAGAAACACCCCTTTCTTGAAAGAAATTGATACAGTGATTATGTGACAATTATTTCTATATCTGCTCACATTTTAATTTTCCTTAGTCAACCTATTCTTTGGCCATCCTATGTTTGATAAAAATCATGAGAGATACGATCTGGGAATTATAAAGGAAAGCTATTGTTTTGATGAGGCATATTTATTCAGTGGCCGTAGGTTGGCTGTCACTGTAGTTAAGCAGATGCACTAGACTACTGGAGAATAAGTTACAGATATGTGTGAAGTTCATAATAAGGAAAATGACATGTGTAATCCTTGATGAAAGAAAACTAGAACAACTACCTGTATTCCAAAGACAGAAAAGAATGAGGTGGTGAAAAGATTCTCAAGAGAAATCTCAAGAGGCTCAAAAGTTCAAGCAAGATGATCCTGCCTAAATTATATATTCTTTGGAACCATATTGTAATTTTGAAAGATTTCTTTCTTTGTCTTTTTGCAGACAAAATGAGTTAACATCCTACAAAATTTTTCATTTTTTTGTTCTATGATTCCTGAACTAAGGTAGCCTTTGCAATAAGCTCTCATAAAGGCTCACCAACACTAAACATGCATATTTATTATAATAATATATGCATTTCAATGTGCTTCACATATACTTGCAAGTTGGAGATATCATAAATCTAGCAATATCAATAAAATGGTAATTATAATCAATACCAACAATTTCAAGCAAATGTTTTAAAACTTTTTTTACATTGTTAATGAAGTTTATTTTCCAAAGAAATTAAAGAACATTTTTTTTATTTTTAATGAGAATAAAATTATGAGAACATCTGTTTACATTTATCTGATTCTTCTTGCTAATCAAGCAAGTACTGGTCACAGTACCCACTGTCTCCTGTAGTAATCTAATTGCCCTAAACTAAATGAATAAAGGTCATCTTCATTTTAGAGATCAAGAGATTTAGATTGCTTTCAAGATCAAACAGTTCACCATTTGGATGTAGATCCAGATAATCATTCTCTAGTTACATGATGTTGGTGGTGGGATTTAATTCTCCCAGCTTGCAGAGGAGTCAAATTGGGCATGTCAAGTGGTCAACCGTTTCCACTCCTCCCATATCATGTGTTTTTCTAATACTGAACACTCTAGTAGAAATTTAATCTTTGTTTCATCTACATAACAAAGCATATTCAGATGTTTAACAAAAATCTATAACTAGGCAGGAAATCATAATTTTAAATATCGCGTTTCTACTGCATTTTCCTTTCAACCTTTGAATGTTTTCCCCTGTAAACACACAAACGTGTGTGTCTTAAGGTCTATCCATCTCTGTTGTGAGTTTTTAGCACGGAGAGGAAGCTGTCATCTCATCACCTATTAAACTTTGGTGGTTACTAGGATGTGCATTGTCAGTTATTAAACCTTTATTACTTATTTTTTTGATTTTTCAAGACAGGGTTTCTCTGTGTAGCTTTGTGCCTTTCCTGGATCTCGCTCTGTAGACCAGGCTGGCCTTGAACTCACAGAGATATGCAGTTATTAAACTTTAAATGGACTGTATGCCAGAACTCTTTGCTGCTTTATATTATTTACTGGATTCTCCCCCTTTATGTATATTGCTCATAACTTCCAAAAAAGGCATCCTAATTATTCATTGGCTTTATCTTAACTATCTAGAGTAATATTGTGTTAATCATCTCATATTTGTATTTATACACTATAATATTAAAGGAAAAGGAATTCTCATATTTTCAGTATATGCTTATTTCTCAGAAGAGACAAATGCTCTATATTTTGAATGACCATCAAAAAACTCATGCTGAAATCCTTTATTAAGGTATTAGTGACTTTGCACAAAGAGCTCTTCACTGCCAAGGTATTGTAGCCACTGGATTTCTGGTTTATTATTGTGTTACATAGATTTCGTGTATGCTTAACTAAAGTTTAAATAAAGTAGTCATATTTAAGAAAAACTAGGTTTATTTGTTACTGTCATCCTGTACTCCTAACATATTGTTCATAAATTAGTTTCTTTCCAATGAGTCTTTCCTGTTATAGGAAAAAATGCAGATTTATAAGAACCTCAATAATTCTCAACGCTATTAGTTATTTCTTTTCCTTGAATAGGAGTTTTCTATCTACCTTTTGCTTCTGTGGATTTTCTTTCTCAGAACTTTAAACATGTCATCTATAACAGTTTCCAGAAGTTTCTTCCACTGCACCGTGATTACAATTGCTAGCAAATGTGTCTGCAAAGACAATTGCTGGAGTAGGAAGTGCCAGTTTCTCACAATGGTCTTTCTTGGAACACAATCAGAAAGAATATCGTCAGAGATGTAAGATGACTGTCCACACCACCGAGGTAGTGAGCCATGCTTTTACAGCCTCAAATGTCAGAGCCTTCCATTACGGTTAAGAAGATGAATACAAAAGAAGGTCAGATGCCACATTCTGGTTTATGAGAATGTATGATCAGTATTAATCTAAATAATTGAAATTTTTGTGCGTTACATTCTCATTTTTATAAGACAGCAGTCATTTACCACATTGAATATCAAAAGAATGTTTTAAAACTGGATGGCCTCAGTCTGGATTTTATATATGAATACATTATTTAATATTTCATAATTGCATATAATATAAATAAGTAACTTATTCTTAATCTTTCATGGTAATTTTGAACCAGATATGTAAGTTTTCTGAAAGATTCTAAAACACAAAATAACCTACTGTTTTTAAAACTGTAAATAATTTAATCTGGATATAAATGTTTATTCTTTCTTGTATGTTAACCAAATTCTGGTAGATTAATAGTACATTTTAATTTTGCATTTATAATTTATTTTAGGTGTAATGAAGCTGATTGAAGGATAGTGTACACATGGCAAGTGTTTCATGGAAAGTGAAATTTCCCTCTTCAGAATTATTTTAGAAAGGATCTAAAGAAAAAATGATTGGTAAGATGACATAGCTTATACCGAAATAGAGTGACAAAAAATTGTAGAAGATTTGAACTTTATAAACCACTTCAATAAAATATTTCAAAATATATATTAATCTGTAAAGTGATAGTCAGAAACTTAATAACATTATGAATTTTTGTATTATGAGTTACCTTTGATGTGTGTGAGAAAGAAAATACCAGGCTGAAGCAAGGACGAAGAATTTCAAATGGACTATATTCCAAGATTATGTAAGCTGCTTCTTCTAATATTTAGTTCATGCATAAACAAAAGTTGATGCTCCATGGTTATTGTCATGTTCTGATACTATTTGATATTTATATATTTATTTTTAAACTGTTATCCTTCTCATGTATGTGACAAAAAACATGCATGATGTATACCAAAATGCATAAGGAAGTTAAATCCCATTCTGGAGCAGCTGTGGAAACGCTGTATTTTACTTTGTTCCTGATTAAAACTGGAAGTTGTTCCAAAGCTCTGCAAACATGCTGACCTCGGCATTCTAGGCAATGACTTTATGATTGTGTAACCACGTATTAGCAGAGCAACTTCAAATGCCACTTAAACTTTATGAGTAATGGCTTGGAGAGATGCTTTCGGGGTTAGAAGCACTTGCTGCTCTTGAAGAGAGGGGATGTTCCATTCCAAGTACCCAAGTGGTAGTTCTCACCCTTCTCTAACTCTAGTTCACAGGATCCTCACATCCTCTTCTGGTCCCTGCGTGCATGCACATGGTACACATACATACATGCAGGCCAAACACCAATACACATGAGAACTTTATGAGTCTTAGTTTCTTTCTTTATGAAAGGAATAATGGCTTTTTAATAGTTAGATAAATTAGATAATTGGAAGGACAAAAGATAAAATGAATATTAAAGTACTGTCAAAATTAAATATAACAGGTATTATTATAGGTTTCCTTTTTCCTTTTGCTTCAGTTTACATATACCTAATAGAAAATTTCACTTCATTTTGTTTCTTTATTTTAATTTTGAGACAGGATTTTGCTATGAAATTCTGGCTGGCCAGGACACTATGTAGACTATACTGTCCTTGAACTCAGAGATTCACCTGCCTTTGCCTCCAGAATGAAGGAATTAAATGTGTGTTCTGTCACTCCCAGACAAAAAAAAAAGCTTATTTTCAAGTAGCTGCTGGAGTTAGGAGATTGTAGATTAAAGCAAAGATGTTAATGAAAATTTTAAAATTTATTTACAATATGGCCACCAATTCTGAGTTGATATTGAGCAAGTAAAAATCTTCAAAGAACATTTAAGGTTACCTGACAAAACAGGCATCTGAATATTATATAAGATGTTTTATTCATATTAGTTGAGCAATGTTGAACAAGTTAAAGTGACATTTAAACTAGAGTGGAGGAGTTAAGTGTGAATCAAAATTATATTTGCCAAAATAGCTACCTGGTATTTCTACAGATTTTGAGTATAAAAATAAATTTTAAAGTTTATTCACACTAGCCATATTTTCTTGATGTAAGACTCGTGTTCTAAAGGCTATTACTACAACAGTCTGTGTGTAGAGTTTGTTATTAATAGTACTAAGATTCAAGTTTTAAAAGTTTGAGGACAGAGAAGTGTCTAGATGGAAGTACTCTTTACTCACAGGTGCACGGACCAGATATCTAGTCCAAGCACTGAAAAAAAATGTTTTAAAATAATCCTTTGCTGAGAAACTGTATTAGGAAAAAAATAGTGTAAAAGGAAAGATGTTCAAGTTCACATTGCCTGAAGTTTAGGAAAATAAATAGTTTCATTGAAAATAATTTATTGAAACAAGGAAGAATTTCAAGATAAAAATTTGTGTTACTTTTCTTTGAATTTAGATTGTGACTCAAAACCTCATGTCTTGATTGATTGTAAACACTCTAGCAGAAAGCAGAATTCACAATGGTAAATGAGATGGACAAAATATTTATTTGAAATACTTTCAATGTATCATCATTTAATGTCTACCATATTTTTATTTCTGGCATTTTAAATCATATAGACTGCTCCCTTAATGGTTTTCACTTTGCAAAACCAAAAAAAAAAAAAAAAAAAGAAAAGAACATTTAAAAAATCAGAGAAAACAGTTTTCCTGTTTACATAGACAAAATAATTCAATGACACAAAATGAATTTTCCTTTGATTTTCTTAAGATTTTACTTTTTTTTTTCAAAGGAAAAAAAAATTATAAAGATGGACTGGTTAATTTTCAGCACCAACTTGATTGGATCTGGAATCAACTAAGACAGTGGCCTCTGGGTGGGTTTGGCAGGGTATTCCCAGGAAAGAATACCTGAACCTACCAAGAGTGGGCATCAGCTTCTGTGGAAGTCCAGATAGACAGAGGCCCTACTGAACGGCAATGCTGTTTGCCTGCCTTTAGGTGTTGGTGCTGATGTGTCTACCCACTGCTGTCATTCTTTGCTCTCACAAGAAAGCAGCTTCTTCAACCTTTAAAACCAGACTGAAGGCAAGAACTCTTCAGGAATCCTTTAAGCCTTCAGCACAGCATTGGAACAGCTGAGCTCTTGTAGGCTAATGGACTAGCAGCTACCTAGTTCTCAGGCGTGTGTCAGCCACTGTGGAATCTCACTGTTGTCCAGTAAATCCCCTTTTGTCATGTACACTCACTCTATCAGATCTGTTCCTCCAGATAGCATTGAGTAATACATATTTTTTTTGCTTTTAATTAGAAGTTTACTTTCTATTGCATTCAATGTTTAACTGACTTTCCAGTACTTTTAATCAGTTTTTCCAAGTAGGAAGAAAAAATTCATTTTTCATATTGATAATATTTATTGTTATTAGAGGATCATAGTCATAGTGTACTAGATGTTATATTATCTTAAATAAGGGTTGTGGTTTATGGAGCTCCTGGCTGTAATAATGAATTGAATATGCATATTCTGGGAATCATTGTTTACACAGACATATCTGCTCTAGATTGGGAGACAGCACATGCATAGTAACTGGAAAACCAAACCATAGAGAGCAACGTCACAGTCAATGCAAATTCTACATTAAAAAGATGCTTATAAAAAGATGTTTTTGGGACAGAAGAGATGGGTGATCAGTTACAAGCACTTGCTGCTCCTGCAGGGAGCCCAGGTTCAGTTCCCAGCTGACAACGATCAGCAACCCAATTCAGAGTATCCAATGAATTCTTCTGGATTCTGCAGGCACCAAGCATCCACGTGGTTCACTCACATGTGGGAAAAATACTCATCCACATAAAAATAAACATGAATGAAGTATTTTTAAGAAGCCATTTTAGATAGGGATGTGGCTAAGTGTTAGAATGCTTGCCTAGCCCTAAAAGATTCTGAATTTAATCTTTTGTATTAGAAAAACACACCCACATACAAAAAGAAGCTGTTTTGCAAGTTATAAAGTTGTTCAGAAATAGTCATCACAGTCATTATACTAGTGTTAGGTAGTACTTTTGTTATTTTCTTGTTGCTGTGATAAAATGCTCTCACACAAGGGAAAAAGGATTTACTTTGACATACAGTTCCAAAGGAGAGCAGTCCATAATGTCAAAAAAGACATGCAACAAACAAGGAAGGTATCTTGGCCAGAGCAGAAGGTTGATGGGTCACATACCAACTGCACTTAGGAAGCAGAGAATAAAGAAGTTGGGTCTGGCTATAAAGTCCCAACACTTGCTTTCAGGGACTTACTTCTAGTAAAACTCCATCTCTCTAACTTTCCCAACCAGCACAACCCTCTAGGAAACAAATGTTAAAAACCTTGAGCCTGTGGAAAGATATTTAATAACGAAGCCACTACACTCTGCCCTGGAATCCATAGGCTCATGGCAATGACTAGAAGCAAAATTCACTTAGTCCAACTTCAAAAGTCCCCATAGTATTTAGCTATCTGAATGAGTTAGTGTCCAAAATCCAAAGTTTCTTCTCAAAATCTAGACAATCTCTCAATCATGGCATCCTGAAAAATTGAGAAACAAATAATATACTTCCAGTCTATAATGACAGAGTAAACATTCACAATCTAAAGGAGAAAAATGGGGCAAAACAAGGAAGGACTGAAACAAAGAAAAATCAAATCCAGTTCATCTCCATGTCAGGCATCCAAAAATCTGAATGAGATTATCTACATTAAGGTCAAACCTGCAAAGGGCTTAGGTGTTACTGCTCCTTCAACTTACTGTCTTGTCACTCTGTATATGAAACTTTCTTCAGTGGTTATCCAGTGATCCTGGCCTCTCTGGTATCCTGGGTTCTCCCAGGTAATTTAGGCTTCAACTGCATACCACCACACATTGGGATTCCAAGGCCTGCTTCCAGGTATATGAACCTTTATTATTCTCCATGACTCTCCCAGTCTTGTATCTTTCATGACTTCAAAGCAATCACCACATTCTCTGAAATTTTCATGTTACTTTTCGTCATGCACTGGGACTTCAACTACTTTATTAGTTTCGTCTTAGTTTTTGCTCAAATCTCTTTTCCTCTTTCAGAGCATACATGTACAGTGTTTAGGAGAAAGTGAAGTAGTGTCTGTTATGAAGAGATGCAATGACCAAGGCAACGTGCACAAGAAAGGCTTTGTTGGGTCTTATAGTTCCGGAAGGTTAGAGACCATGACAATCATGGTGGGAAGCCTGGCAACAGACAGGCAGGCTTGGCACTGGAACAGTAACTGAGAGCATACTAACATCTTTAAATAGGATGCAGAAAAATACTGACAGGGAATAGCACAGGCTTTTGAAACTTTATAGCCCACCCCCAAAAAGACCATCCTCCTAATCCTTCCCAACAGTTCCCTCAACTGGAGACCATGCTTTCAAATATATGACCCTACACTGGTCATTCTCATTCAAACCAACACAAGCTGTAAGATCACTGAGACCTTCTATTCTTTTGTGGAGGTTGTATAGAGGATTGCAGGTTCTATTTCTAGTCTTCTGAGAGTCTGCTACAGTCTGCTTGTGAGGGCATTATCCAAGGTTTAACCCCCTTCTTGTCAACCGCCTCAGCTCTTTGTTGGTGTAGTTCTCCAAGTCTAGTTTCTTTAACTTCAATAAGCTCTGGTTAACCCTAGGATGGAGGTAGAAAATGTTGGAAAGCTAGCTATATTGTCAGGAGGCCTTTAGGAGGTATGTGGTGCCAATGATCCTCAGGTGATCAGGCTGAGGTCTAAGACTGAGCTAAGCCATCTGTGGGAGGTCCGCAGCTCTAACCAGCTCTTTAGTGGTGGGGCTTGGCTCCTGGACAGATAATGACACCTGTGACATGCAACTCCAAGTGACTGTGAGGTGAAGTATGGGAAAGATCAGCACATACTGAAACCTACAGGACAGAAAGTCAAGTCACTTACAAAGACAGGTTCAACAGAATAACAAATGCTTTTTGAAAGAAATATTTAACTCCAAAACAGGCTAGAAAGACATATTCTGAGTTTGAATGACTATAACTCTCAGTCCATACTATTAAATGCAGCAAAACTATTCACTAAAATTGAAGAAGAAATGAAAACTTTTTATGACAAAAATAGGCTAAAAGAAATGATTCCCACTAAGTTAGCTGTACAGAAGGTAATGGACAGAATTCCTCAGTCTGAAGATGAAAATAAACACTCAAGAGTTCACAGAGAATAAATAAATATCAGAACAATAAATCAAAATATGTCTAAGGAGACACAAGACCAAACGATGACAGAAATTAATATATAGCTTTCATTTAAAACTTAATATTAATGGAATCAATTTGGCAATGAAAAGATACAGATAGACTGAATTAGAAAACAGATCTATATTTTTACTGACTCCCAAAACATATACCACTGTAAGGTAAAATGACAGAAATAGGTATCCTTAGCAACTGGAACTAAGAAACAAACAGAGGTTGCTATTCTGATAGCTAACAAAATACATTTCATACTAAAACTAGTCAAAAGAAATGGAAGGTCACTTCACACTTCTTAAAGTAAAAATCATCCAAGAGAATATTACAACTCTAAACAAGTGTATATTAAATATTGGTGCTCCAAAAATCATAAAAAATAACATTAGATCTAAAAATCATGGATTAACTCCAACATAGAGATAGTGGTGCTATTAGTTAACTTTAATTCCACATTCTCTGTAATAGACAGGTTATCTGTACAAAAATTAAACAGAGAAACATTGGGTTTATCTTGGATGATACCAATTTCACTAACAATTCAAGATGGTTTTGATGGTTTCTCACCTGCATTCTCCTCGTTCATAACTTTAAGCTGGCTCTCACACTTCTTCTTATCAAACTTCACATTTTTTAATTCTTTTGCTCCTCTTACTTCTCTGTCTTACTGTAGATCTGAATGAGAGGAGTAAGCAGTATCTATGGCTCAGTTTCAATGTTGTCCTGCTTTGAATTGTCCTCCATTGAACAAATTAGGTCATTAATTTAAAATCTAGCCTCACTTAAGTCTTCAAGACAAGGACAGAATGCGGCTAGATCCTTTGCACAGTGGCCTCTAGCCCAGGAGCCAAAAAAATCCGTGATCCCCTGGGAAACATCATGGGACAGACCTCTACCTTCCACATTGAATTCTGATTTCTGCTCTTCCAAACTCCTTCCAGAATGGCACATTCATCTCTGCTTATATCACTAAAGGGTTTTCCTTGCTCAAAGTTACAAACTTTTCCGTATTTGTCACATTCCTACACAAAGCAGTTCTAAGGGTTTAAGAACAGCATGTCAGTTTTAATGAAGCAACAATTCTTCTTCCTAGAATCATCTTCTGTCTTAGTTATTTACTCATTGATGTGATAAAATACTCTGACAGAAACAACTTAAGAATGAAAGGGTTTACTTTGGCACAGTTGAGAAGGATATATTCCATCTTGGCGGGGAGGATGTGGCAACAGGCAAAGAAGGCTTGGTGCTAGAAACAGAAAGCTGGCTGACCATACTGAATCTACACTCAGGAAGAAGAGAGTAAACAGGAAGTAGGCTAGTCCTTTAAGCCTGAAGACATGTTTTTTTCCCTACTTCTTGCAACTAGGTTCTACCTCCTAATTAAATGTGTCAAAACCTTTCCAAGCACTACCACCCGCTACCGAACAAGGTTTCAAATATGTGAGCATATATGGAATAGTTCACACTCAAACTATAACAGGTAGGTGCACCAAAAACTACACAGGACAAGCCCCAGCCAGAGGCAACATGGGTCTGGCAGAGATGGACATCTGCTCTGAAGCCTAATGCAACTGGTTTAGTTCATCTCAACCCCAGCAAAAGATGAGAAAGGAGTAAGAACTGCACATCACTGCTACTCAATAGAAGAGTCTGTGGTCATGATGGCAAGACCCAGTTGCATCAAAACACAGCTTCCACCTGCCCCTGAAGTCTCTTTACTACATGATTGTTAATTCTTGCCCCATTCTAACCCTTCCCACAGTTCCTAGAATCTGAGTTTCCTAAGTTTGGCCTATGGAGGGAAATGTGTAGTGGAATTAGCATATTCATCTTTTCTCGGTCAGAAGCTTTGTGTGATTTTTACACAATCCTGCACTCCAGAGCATGTCACTTTACTCTAGAGATGATTTTGAGCTGAAGGCTTTTAAAAACAGTAGGGCAAAAGGAAATTCTAAATTATTCCGTTGTACCCGAAGAGACTAAAAATTCTCACGAAGGATGCTTCTTCTCCCAGGAGAAAAGAAACACTAACTAGGGAGGAGTGACATCAGAAAGAAGACATATTAACAATCTTATATCCTCAGGCTCCAGAGATAAGTCAGACGTTTCCCATGATTGCTTCCTTTTACTCAAAGTAAGGCAAAGATATTTGAGCATTAATTATTTTTGAGTCTTTATTTCCTTTTGAGGTTTCTTATTACTTAAAACATAAAATTGCCAGTATGTTTCTTGTTAACTATCTTGTCAATTATCTGGACTCTATGGGAGATGATTTAAAATTTTGCTTCCAAAAAAAAAGGTTGGAAACTGTTTATGTCCTTTTTCAATCATGACAGAGTAGAAGTCATGTGCTAGCAAGTATATTGGACCAGTAAAGACTGAATTCTGACAAAATGGTGCTACTTTTGAAACTTGAGCAGCAGTAACTTGTCTCTTATCAGCCAGATTGCATTTCCAAGAATCTCAAAATCTGTGGAAGGAGGCCTGGAATTTCATAAAGATACCAACAAAATTTTATGAAAGCAGTTTTTCCACCATTAGGAATGTGAATTCTAGCTTATATTCTATCTTGTATTTCCTTCTAGTAAGTACACCATAATAGATGATTGGTTCATACTATATTTGTCATTTCTTATCTTAAGAACTCATGTGACATGTAGCTTAGATGACGAAGGACATAGAATTGTTTATTGTGCCTATTAGGGAAACCATGTAGTTGGTACTGAGTTTTTGGTTTTTTATTTCAAAATCATTACTTTAAACTAAGAACTTAAAATTCTTTCTCAAAGAAGGATGTTAACATACATAGTCTTCATTAACTTTTTGTGTACATCTCATTATTTCCCAATTGGCTATGGCAACATGTAACTTTAGCTTTTGAACCGTAATCTCAACTTTGTCAGCTTTTCTTTTCTGGAGCAAACTTCAGTGTCTATTGCAGATAACTTTTGAGATATAGCAATGTGTGGGCCATTTAGAAACAAAAGGTTGCAGATAACTTTTGAGATATAGCAATGTGTGGGCCATTTAGAAACTAAAGACCTTGTGGTGTTTTGATTGAAAAATATTCCCCATAGTCTCAGGCATTTGAACACTTGGTGGTGATGTTTAAGGAGGCTTAGATGGAGGAAGTTTGCTGGAAGGAGGATGTGACTGGGTGCTGGTATTGATATTAAAATGACCCCATCACGTCCAGTTCTCTCTCTCTTCCTCATACTTAAGTTTGAAGACATGAGCTTTCAGCTTTCTGATCCTGTCACCATGAGGCCTCTTTGTTCCATACTTCCCTGTCTTGATGGACCCGCTCTTTCTTCCATAAGTTGCCTCAGGCAAAGAGTTCTATCACAGAGACAGAAAAGTAACTAATACAGAATTTCATATCAGACAGTGAGTGGACTGTTACCGTGAAGAACCTACGTTTTGTTGTTGTTGTTTCTGTTTTATATTTTTATTGTGTGGGTTTTTTTTGAAGGAATGTGGAAACCTTTGGAACTTTGAACTAGAAAAGTAAGGGAACTCTATAAGCAGAGATCAAAGGGCTGTCCTAGTAGATCCTAGACAATGGTTGTGCTGAGAACCAAGTGGGTTTTGTGAGTCCAAATTAAGAGATTTCAGAAGTAAGCAGTTCAGCAACTAGGCTAGAGGCCATTCCTATGCTATTGTAGCAGACTCTATTTTCTGCCCATGACCTAAGAATTTTCCTGAGGCTACATTTAAAACTATGAGACAGATTTTGTTGGCAGAGGCCATTTCAAAGCAGGATAATATTAAATCTGTTGGATGCTTATTATTAATAATGGTTTTGAATAATCTACAATGAAAAAGAACATGTAAGGTAGAAAGATACACACTATTACAGTTTTGAGAGAAACAAACAAACAAACATAGGAAGCTTAATGTTATAGCCAAAGCTTATGCTGAAAAAACAGCTGTAATTGCTGAGGAAATTGTTGCTATTGAGTTGAAGACTGCCCTGAAATAAAGAAAAAGTCATCCTCAGGGAAAGACCCCACCCTCTAACCTTCAACATGTGATAGGGATCATGAGGCGTCTGGTGCTCCTACAAATCAATTTAATGAGAAAGCTGCTGTTAATGGGATTCAAGAAGGCAGGATCCAGCCCAAGCTGGAGATCCAGTTTGGCAGTATCTTCCACATGGTGCTGGTGTTACAGGCATGAAAGATGCAAGAATGAGTGGTTGATGGGTCATTCCTTTGCACTTTCAGAGAGCCACTAACACTAGGCAGCACATGGCAGGGGACTTTCTTCATGAAGACCCTAAGGGTCAGAAGAACATGGAAAGTCAGAATGTGGAACTATAATAGTGAGGCCCTGATTCCAGTGTGTCTAGAACCCAAAGTGTTGAAAATGCAAGTGCTGTGCAATATTTGCCAAAGAGAGCTGCACACAGGGAGTCTATCAACCCAAAGGAGAGACATATGCTGTAGGTAGCAAAGCTGGAGGGGTGGAACCATTAAAACCTTTTGATATGAGATATGAAGCTGCGGGATTTGATGTTTGTCCTGCTGGGTTATGGTTTTGCTTTGGGCCAGTATCTCCTCGATATGTTCCATTCCAATCTTTGGGGATGGCACTGTGTATTATTTGCCATTATATGTTAGAAGTATATAATTTCCTTTTTTATTTTATTTGGGTAAAAATTAAGCAGCTGCCTTGAGTGTCAGATGAGATGTCAGATTTTTTAAACAGTGTTGATTGAGACTATGAAAGAATATGGGGACTGATGATGTTGGACTAAATGAATTTTATCTTATGATATGACCATGAGCCTATGGGGTCCAGGGAATGGAGTGTGGTGCTTCGAATAAGAAATGTCCCTCATAGTCTTGGGCATTTAAACACTTGGCCCCCTATTGGTAGTGCTGTTTGAGGAGATTTAGACAGGGCAGCCTTGTTGGAGGAAGTATGTCACTCACAGAGTGTGGGTGTTGAAATTAAAATCTTCACATCATTTCCAGTTCCTTCACCCTGTTTCACTTTTTAGTTTGAAGATGTGGGCCCTCAGCTAGCTGCTCTTACCACCATTCCTCCCTCTTGCTGCCAAGCTTCCCTGTCATGATGGACTCTTATCCCTCTAACTTTAAGTCCAAATATACCTTTTCTTCTATACACTGCCTGGGTGATGGCATCTTAAGCACAGCAACTGAAAAGGAACTAATACAAAACTCTGTTAGAAACATAAGACCTCTTCAATTAATATTGCCAAAAAATGTTGGAAAATAATAACCTTAGTATCTAGCAAATCAATATGCAAACAATTAAAAGTTATTCGGTGTATTGGATAGTTTTATGACAACTTGACATAAGCTAAAGTTATCTGAAAGGAGGGAACCTCAATTGAGAAAATGCCTCCATAAGATCAGGCTGCAGGGCATGTTCTTAATTAGTGATAGAAGGGGGAGGGCCCAACCTTTTGTGGGTGGTGCTATCCCTGGGCTGGTGGTTCAGGGTTTTATAAGAAAGCAGCTGGGTAATCTATGAGGAGCAAGACAGTAATAGAACCCCTCAATGGCCTGTGCATCAGTTCCTGCCACCAGATTCCTGTCCTGGCTTCCTTTGATGATGAACAGTGATATGAAAGTATAAACCAAATAAACTTTTTTCATCCCCAACTTGCTCTTTGGGCATGGTGTTTCATTGCAGCAGTAGAAACCCTAAGACACTGGGCAAAATAATTTCCTTTTGTAACAAGTATGAACCAGAACCTAAAACAAACTAGCAAGTAGCACACATGGCCTAGATGGCCTCTGTCTTTTATATCTAATGCAGATGGTGGCTGTGTTTCATCCCATTGGTGGGAGCTAAACTTCATAGTCTGATGTTATTCACTAATCGGCACAAAGAGGATGGATGTAATACAGCTCAGAAGTATGTATAGGTTGGACAAATAGGTGTATTACAAGGTAAAGGAAGTTTAGGGAATATTATCTGTTGTCAAACTAGCTACCTTTAATAGAAAAAAATTAGTTTATCATGTTGTTTGCTATCTCCTAAGCACAGCCAAGAAAGAAACAAAATACATTTTCTCTTTGTATTCTTTTTATAGAAACCAGATGATAGTCAAATAAACAAATAAAGTACATATGAAAGTAAAGATAAACAAAAGAATAAGATTGTAGAGGAAAGAGTTGTTCGGAGAGGTGGAAAGCGTGTTCTGTGGTCAGGTACCACTTCTTTTCCTCCCTTCTTCCTTTCCTTTGTGCTTTGAGGATTAGTAAGTATACATTTTTGGTAAGCCATTATTCTTGTTATTAAAGGGATTAAGTAGATCAATAGACAGTGTATTGGAAACATGTCAACTGTTGTGTAAAGATAGACTGTGAAATCTTGGAAGTGAGAGGCTGAGGCAGCAGACTTCATGTGATATTTAGGCTAACAGGAATCAGATGGTGACTGGCAGACTAGTCTGGGCTACATAGACAAACCTTCTTGGAAGAAACAAGTAAAAACCACCCCCACAACAAACTTTTATTATAAGTGAAAGACTAAGATTCAAGAAATGAGATACTGTGTTATCCATTTTGCTACATGTACTACTCAAGATGTGAGTAGCTGGCCCCTCAACACTGCTACATAGTTTCTTTCTTTCCTATCTGCAGGTAAGAACAGCTTTCATGTTCTTACTTGTTCCCACAATTCTATCTTCAGTAGGACACAAAAGAAGTATTCCAGTGTTTTAGAAATGAGCAAACTGAATAACTGATTTGTTATTCAGTTACTAAATAGACACAAAATTAGACTTACTCAGCGAAGAATTAGATTTTCAATAATCTCTAAGAATAATCAAAATAAGGGGGAAAAACAAACAGGTGCTGAAGCTTTTGAAAGTTTAAGTCACAAATGAAGTGAGGGAAAGAAGTAACTAAGAACCCAGGATCAATTTAAAAGTATTCTAGTTAATTATGGGTTCTGTATGTTTTTAAAGGCTTGCTCTTTCTGTTTATAAATAGAAAACACTGAATACATAAAATATATGAAACCTTTATAGTTCAGGTGCTTGTAACAAGACAGCTGAAAGGAAATGCATACAGTTAAACAACAAAAAAATGGATGACATACTTAGTTATCAATTCATCAAGAAATCAGTGAAAGTGATTTTTCCAAAGACTAGAAAATTTTACAGAGGCAGATGAAGACCTCTTAAGTGCCCTGGAAATCCACTCTGTCTCCTTATAGACAGTGTTTTAAAGATGTCTACATTTAGTTGATAGCAAGTGTAACTTCAATAACATGCCTTAACTACTTTTGAATGTAAGTTGATACTACTGTTTATTTGGAGAAACAAATACAGAAAAAGAAAATTTTTGAAAAGCTATACAAAACATTGCTTTTATTTAAACTACTTTAAATAAAATATAAATAAATATGACACCCAAGAGATATCTTTGTAGTAATTTAGACATTAAAGACCATGGGCAATTGGCAAATCACAATTAACTATATAAATGTATATAACTTACAATTGGATGGGCACTTACAGACTCTGGACTAGCAGCTGGGGAGCCTGCATGGGACTGCAATATGCTCCTTGAATGGCGGTGACAGATGTGTGGCTTAATCTGTTTGTCAGTACCCTGGCAATCAGACCAGGACTCATCACAAGTACATGAACTGGCTTTTTTAGAGCCCATTCCCTATGGTGTGATGCCTTACTCAGCCTTGATGCGGTGGGGAAGGGCCTGGGCCTGCCCCAACTTGGTATCCCAGTTTATGTTGAAGATCCAAGGGAGGCCTTACTCCCTGTAAGGAGTGGGTGAGGGTGAGATGGGGGAGGTGGGGGAGTAGTGAGAGAAGGGGAGGGAAGGGGAACAGTGAGTGATATGTAAAACAAAAAACAAACTTTAAACAAGTAAACCTTAAAAAAAAAAAGGAAGAAGAAGAAGAAGAAAAACAGTCTGAGCAAGCCATGAGGAGCTTTAAGCAGCACATTTCCATGGCCTCTGAATGAGCTCCTGCCTCTAGTTCCTGCCCTGTTTGAGTTCCTGTCCTGACTTCCTTTGATATGAATAGTGATGTGGAAGTGTAAGCCAACTAAACCCTTTACTTCACCCCTCCCCCCAAAAAAAACTATGTTCATACCATTCTATAATTTCCAGTGAACATAGGGACTAATACAAACTTTAAAATCACAGAAGTTTTAGGAGGAAGAAACATATACTTTAAAAAATAATAGGTATTTGAACATCTTTCTAAGATACTGGTAAAACTGGGAAGCGAAAGTAGGAGAGACAAAATTGACAGAAGATATAAGCCAAACAAACAACTTCTACACAGTAAAATATAAATATAATGAAAAGGTACGTTAGTTCTAATTAAAATATAATCAAAAACTGAGTCAGATTTTGGAATGAAACTACGAACCATCATGAGAAGACAAAGTAGAAAGAGAAAAGAAAGCAATTTGAGTTTTTAAGGGGGTAATTATGAGACAGTTTCGGCTTGGGTACTAAACAGTTTTCAAAACAATGTCACACAAGAGGATTACTGGTTCCCATGGGGATGAACCTGTATTCGCATCTACATGGAACAGTCAAGGCCTAGGAACAAACCTTGAGAAACATCTAATGGAACCATTTGTAACAATCAGTCAGAGGTCAACAATGGAGATTGTGAGTCAAGACTGTTCTTTCATTTCCATTATGAAAGGTAAGAATATTAAAAATATGAATATAAACCATTAGAATAAACTAACATAGGACTGAAGACCTGTCTCAGTGGTCAGTAACACTTGCTGCTCTCCCAGAGGACCAGGTTTCAGTTTCCAGCACCTATGTAGGGTCTTCACAAACACCTGTAACTCTGTATTCCAAATAATATAGAGTTCCAAATAATTCAATGCCCTCTCCTGAGGATTGCAGCATGCATTTGGTGCACATACATAGACTCAGGCACATGCACATAAAATGATGAATAAATAAACTCTTAGTAAAGAATATAATTGCTAGTAGAAATAGAGAATAAGATGTTCAAAGCTTTATATAAAATATATCTGTATCATAAAAATCATAATATATGTTTGATGTCTTTCAGCAAAGATAGATAAATTCAAGTGTCAGTTAAGTACAAATTTTTACCTATCAAATTGGAGAAAATATTAAAAGGTTTAAATTAGTCTGTGTCATACTTGGTAGCAAGTGCTCATGAAGGGCAGCTGAGCTGTAATTCTAAAAGTTACTGTCTTACTTACTGCATAAGTAAGTAAGCACACAGCAGCGTTATTTATAATGGGGAAAGACTTGCGACTTCCTGAGTGCTCTATACTTAAGGACTTGTTAAGTCAGCTTTTGCGAGATGATTTGCATAGCCTCAGATTCAATGCTAACAAAATATCTATAATAGTCATTATTTTACCACAAATTGTGTGCATGGGTATGTGTGTGTGCGTGTGTGTGTATGTGTGTGTGTGTAGGAGTGCTTATGTAAAGGATTTAGATACTATATTTGAAGTGCTCAAACAAAGTAGAGTATAGGGTGAATATCTGACATTGTTTATTAACTTTATTCACTACTGTTCAACTAAAAACAACTAGGCCAATCAATGAAAGATATTTTTAATTCATTGTCTGAAAGCAATCAAGTGGAAGAGAAACACTAAAATGGCGTTCGAGTGAAAACATAGAGTACATTAGTGAAGGTGCATGTGCACAGAAAGCAGCCAGCACAAAGGGCTGCCAAGTCATCCATGCTGGGCAAAGAAGGGATTATGAGTCAGGGCTTCCATCATTTTATCCCACCTACGTTTATACTGTTGGTTGTTTTCATTAATTACATTTTTCTGAATTTATGAATGAAGAGAAAATGAATGAAATGAGTAAAGTTCAAAATATATTAGCATGGGAAGCACAAAAAGACATAACATTAATTATAAATGCAATTCAAGATCATTTGCTCCTCCTTCTACCCGTGTCAATGATGGACTCAGGTCTTCTACATGCCTACGAAGTAGTTTATTTTTTTTAGATGTCAGTACTTAAGCCTCAGTTACCAGGATTCTGTTACAATTTTCATGATTGTTTTAATTGCATGTTAGTAGATAGCTATTCAATTTCCATTAGCGACTGAATTAAATCTGAATCACCTTTCAAAAATGTAACCACAGTGAATGAAGGTAATTAGGTCATTCAGTCAGTCACAGGCTGCTTCCCATGGGAAGAGTTGCATATCATATTTTCAAATTCTTTTCAACTTCAAAATATTATGAAGTGATGACTAAAGATAAATGATTTAGCAGGTTGGGATAATAGTTGTGTCTGCTCCGTTATTCAGGAAGAACACATGCCAGTTAATCTATTCTCCAAATTACGCTTTCTTTCAAGGCATTCTCTTTCTAGTATATTCTTAATGCCCAGTCATGAACTTGCTCTGAAACAAATCCGCAAGTGACCTCTATTAATACAATAAGCTCAGGATTGTGGATTCAGATTGGTAACCTAGAAACTTCCCCTCTTCCTTCCATCTTATGCACATTTACTTTTCTGTAGATTTGTTTCCTTAGACATTTAATGTGGTTTATAAACATATGTATAACACACATATGTACACACATATTATTAAAAGTCATATATTGCTCTAACTACAGAAAGGGTTCTCTTTCCTCTGCTCTTTTTCTATGTAGAGGCTTTAAAAGAGAGTTATTTAATTGAGTTAGTGCCTGCTCTTCTCCCTAAACAGCTGACTCAGTTTCCGCTGTATTGGTGAAATTATTAAGGCCACTCCACGTAGTTAAAAGTAAGATTTATTTAGTGGGTAACTTACAAATGAAGGGATAGGTAGGTCATGGGGTCTGGGGAAGGTGTATCGCAGTCCAGCTGTGTTCTCTGGAGCTCTGCTAGGTCAACCTCCACCGTCCAGGGTCCCCGAACAGACAGAGAGCTGGCCCATCCAGATCTCAGGTCTCAGGGGCCTCCCTTGGCCCCTCCTTGTAGGCGTGACAATTGCCAAAGTCTCAATGGGGGTTGGAACTTCCAGATCAAAGCTGCAATGGCTACCCACTACACCGCTGCTTTCCTAATTCCTCTCTTTAGCTGGAATTATTTAACTCTCCTTTTGATAACATTTTGAGTTCCATTCACCTAAACATGTCTTATGTTTTTCCTTATCCTGTCACATTTGAGCTATAAATTCCATTTAGTCATAATTCATCCATGTTTTGATATTAAAAGATGACTCGAGGATGAGTGATGAGTTCATTTGGCAATAGGTAAAATTAAGTCTAGCCAACAAGAAAAGTCAGTCCCAATTACTGCCTTAACACTTACTGATTTTCATGGAAAGAGAAAGTTGAGGGCCTTGACCCAGGATTGACTTAGTGATGTTGGCAGGCATATTGGCTTCACATGTGTTTTTCTCCCCCATCCTTCCTTGTGACATTCCTTATAAAGGGCACACTATTTAGGTCCCAGACTAGGAGGAAGGCACCTGAAAAGGTCAAGGATGACATTGCAACTAATAGTTTCTTTCAGCAAATATTTTCAGGAGTACCACACTGGGCGACTCTTCTACTAATTGGCCATGCCAATCAACAAAAGTGTTAGGAAGAGTAAACAATAGATTCAAGCACATTTTTCTCCACCAGCAAACTGAAGTTAACAAGAAACTTTAAAATGGATAATAGCTAGGTGTTTCAGAGCATATACCAAAACTGTTGGCAATGCCAAGGGAACTGGAGTGCCATACTGGCAAAGAAAAATTTCATGGCACCAAAAAGCTGATTACATACAACCCAACCCAAAACCGTTTCTTTTTTGTGTGTTATCTTCTCCTAATGTACATAGTAGGACTAGTTTGTTCATCTGGGGCCCGGATTTATGGTGAAGAACACTGAGCTCAGAGGAATAGGGATACGAATATCAACAGGAACAGAAAGAGGCCTACGCCTGTTGTTTTCTGTCCTACTTGTCTTTGCTCTGTTTATTTGTTTTCATTCTGGTGTTTTTGTGAGATTTTTGGTTTTGTTTTGTTTTTCAAAAGAGAAATAAACTTTGAATAAACAAAAGAATACATAAACTTTGGTGAGTAGGCAGTTGGGGACTATCTAGAAGGAGTTTAGGGAACAAAAAACCAGGATCAAAATACGTTGTATGAAAATAATTTAGAGAAAAGAAAAAGAGGAAAGCTTTCTTTCAATCAGACTGAATTTGGGCATATTAATCAATTTGCAATCAAATTGCTCTATAACACTGTTCTTAATAAAAATTCTTTCTTACAGAACCTTTCATTCATAGTCTTTGTAATGTTTTTTAAATTCTTACATTTTTGGAATTAGAGATATCTTTTTTGGTACAAAGCCATAATCCACGGTACATTTTTAAGTATTTTGAATATACTGGGTTAGTAGGGTATTGGAGTGAGGGACATGCTCAAAGTACAGTATATATTTGCATGAAAAATGGTCTGTTTTGTTTTTATTTTTAAAAACTTCATTCCTTTTTGTTTTACCTTGTCAGTTTGTGAGCTTCTTTCAAAATAGCTATTGAAATGTAACAGAAATTAATTCATCAAATTTAATTTTCAACAGACAAATGCTGAATTTCCTGGAATCAGTCCCTGCCCCCCCCCCCATTTTAACACATATTTTATAAGACATTTGTCAGAGAGTGCAGTGGTTATAATTTTGTAATTTAAAAATACCTATTTGACTAAGGATCACTAAGTTGAACAATGTAAAAATCAGTGGTTAATCCAAATACATTGTCTTCATATTTTATTTACATTAATGAAAACAGACCTTAAAGTGTATATATACTTTACAGTATATGTACTCTACTGTATATATGCAAAGAGAGGTTTCCCATGATCAATGCTTGGATTCTTTAAGACAGTCTAGGCTTTTGGTGGGTATATAATCTCAAGTGGTATAATTTCATCATATATATCTTTCTAAAGTATGTATTTATTTATCTTTAAGTAGAGAAAGAGAAAGGGGATTGGGAGGTGAGACCTAACATTGCCACATTCTCAACTCACATCCTAGATGAGTCTGTTCTCTGCCCTATGTGGTCATTTTTCTCTGCTAACACATTTCTGAATAGTTTTCCTGATACAATTCTATTTGATTTGAGGTTGAAAATACATCTTCCGTCTATATTTTCTTGGCCTCTTCAGTAAAACCTTGAAAGATGGAAGGTAGAAGAGAAGAGCTATTCTGATTTCCCATCAATCAGCTTTGCTCTCTTCACATAATCAAATGGAATCACCTCATCAATGGTGGAAACAAGACAGATTTCAGCAAAAAGTCCTTTCAATACAGGGGTGTAGACAAACAGGTATCCAAAATTCACCCTCCTTGAATTCTTAAATCATAGTGACATAAAGAGATGAAATGTCTCTGAAAGAAACCTGAGCAAAATAATTAATCCACATTTGTTACCACAGCACAAATGAAGCCCCTTATATTACAGAATACAAAGTATAAAATTACATATCCTATGCCCCAATAAACCTGTGTGAGTGATGTTATTTTTAGTGTCATTGAGACAGGACACCTAAAACACATGTATTATATATGTTTTACAGAGAAGAAATTTTATGTAGAAAGAAGTGAAGAAAATGCACTTCTAAGAGATATTGAAATGTTTATCCTAAGTTAAATAGCAGGAAAATAGAATATGTGGGTTTTTGAAAACAGAGTATTTGACCTGAGCTTTGTTATGTAACCTTCCTATGTCAGTGTCTACCACAGCTAATTCTTGGGAAATCGCATCTTTCGCTAAAGTCGTTACTCATCATTCAGTACTGAAAAGTGAGTTGTCATTGCTGACTCACATGGAAAAGGAGAAGAAGACGTTAACCTCATCAGACAATACATTTAGATTGGTAAACATTAATCAGTCTTAAGTTATTCTGTTCACTACTTTAGCATTTCAGTGTACGATATTTGCTTGTGGACATTAAGATGAGGAAGAAGAAAGAAAAGGAAAGACAATCCAGAAAGTAAAATCTGTGTTAGGAGAACTGAGGTCACTGGTGGCTGAAAGCCACTTGAGTCTGACAACTCCTGGAGGGTCTATGTGATACAGTTTGTTGGTTTCTCTTTTCCCACTGAAAAAAAATGTTCAAACCACTAAAACCACTTAGGAAACTGGCTACTTGTAACAGGAAAATGTAGTTCTTTGTCTCAGGACTCCTTCACCATGAAGAATTGTTACCTTGAAAGGATCTTGTTCTCAGTAAAAACTCCAGAAAGAAAATACAGAAAGAGAGAGAAACATAACCCTTTCCTGTCACAGCATTGCCTTTCTTAAGAGATTTCCATTTTCAAGTGGAAAGTGGACAAGTAGAACAATAGATTTCTCTTACCCTTTTCATTCTTTTCAAATTGTATAGTTAATATTGACGACTTTATTCATACCATTTACTTTGAAATAATATAATTTAATTTTTGAAGGATTTTGCTGGAGCACAATTTTGAATCATTTAAGTGAACTTAGAAAATCAATATACTTGTACAAAAACATTTAAAGATCCCATATTTAAACATTTTTGTACTATTTTTCTTCTGGACTATTCTGTGATCATTTTGTTCCTTTACAGAGTAGGAACATTTTTGTGAAGTGAAACACAAGGATCAAGTAAATCTTTCCAAATTTTATTGCAGTAATATTTGCAGATACTTGTAAAATATATAAGACCCCCTAAAATTTAGTAGTATAAAACTTTTCAAACAAGAGGAGATATTAATTTGCCAATTTTTCACTTAATTAGGACTAAGGCAAAATGAAGCATGGTTAAGGTACCATGTAACCCTCTTAAAATGAGAGAAAGATTTAACTAATTCATTTAACTCATTGTGTAAGTTTTTTTTTTCTTCTCTAAGGTCCAGAAAATGGTCTATGAAAACCTTCCTTTTCGTTTTGAATAAGTGGGCTCATTACATCCATAGCCAGCCAAAGTAGAAGAACAACTAGGGAGAGCTAGACAACAAAACGTTATCAAATCAGGCACTGATGCATTCAGCAGAAACCATCTGAAGAAGCTGTGACAGTGCAGCCAGTTGGGGTTTTCAAGCCTGGATAGGGTTTCCCTTTGGTGAAGCTTCCAAGCAAAGGAAAAGGAGAGGTAACATCATCCAACAGCGGGCTTACAAACATCCAGAAGAACGGAATAGGAAAGTTGAGGCAGTCTGCTGGAGTTCCCAACTTAGTTTTCTCCCAGTGGATGAGCTTCTCACAGCTGAACTTCTGGTGTCTCTTTCCCATCTTGGACACTTTTTTTTTATCATTAGGTAAAATAGTATCCTCTGTTGGATACATTTTAAGTTTCAACTGTTCTCAGTGACACAATGTTTTTACCTCGGTGTTATTGAGTAGTTTCTTACTCACCCTATCAAGAGTTGGGGGGTGGGGTGGAGCTTCTCCCCAGACAATGAACATGTTTGGCTCAGAAGGGTCCAGATACAGTTTCCCAGTGGGCTGAAACCAAATAATGTGCACTGCACAGCTCTATGCAGACTATATAAACCAACGCATCTATGGCACCTTAACTAGCATGGTGACAAGGGCACATTTCTGTCTTTAAATATTGTTTCTCTTACAATTTACTAAAATGCAAAGCAGTGGGTTTTATTAATGCAGTTGCACACAGAGCTTGGTTTTATTGATCCTCTTCCCCTGGCCCCTGCCCTTTTATCTTCCCTCACCGGAAGTTGCCTATTCCTTCTTCTCCTTTTCTTTCACCGACATTCTTTGACCTGTGTTCCCCTACTGTGATCTGTAAATTTTTCCCCTCTTACCTCACCTCAGTTCTAGTTTTATCACCTGTGCTCTTTCGTCACCCCCACATGAATATAAACACAAATTTAAAAATTGAAATCTATTCTCTCTATGTGAGAGAAAACACATGGCATTTGTCTTTCTGAGTTTGGGTTATTGCACTTAATAATGTAAAATTATTTTTGAGAAAATGTGTCCTAAGCACAAGTTGGTATTCAATTGCAATTCTTGGCATTAGAGTTCCCACTATCAGGTGAGTTTTCCTAATTATAAAAGTCAACTGTTACTCATTTCCCACTTTCTGCAAACTTGATTTTTATCTGTTTACTCTTCTATGGCACTCTCCTCCTCAGAAGAAGAATGTATCTTCATCTTTACTCAGAGTTTTTTTTTTTTATTTGATTTCACCTTTCTGTTTTGTTTCTTCTCACAAGAGTATGCATTCTTTAAAATGTTTGAGAATTTCATGAGTACTGTATTTACATCATTTCCACTCTTCCATCTTCCTTCTCTAAACTACTTTCAGCCTTTCTCCTCTCCAATTCATCATAACCCCCCCCACACACACACACACAGAGTTGAGTCCATTTAGTGTTGTTCCTATGTGTATGTATTTAGTATTGAATGCTTGGGACTGCATCACCTTTTAGAACCTATTAGGGGCCTCTTCCTTATAGAAGACTAACTCTCTTTGTTCAGCAACCATTACTGTCATACCTCTTCATCTGTCAGGAAGGCCTCATCCATGTTGACATGTCCACTGGTGTTGTCATTGTGCAAGTTGTGCTTAGGTGATTATAGTTTTTGAGATTTCATGGATTCAGCTTCCCTGTCATATGTAGATGATACTGCCTCACAGCAGATTCCTGACACTCTGGCTATTACATCTTTCTGCCCTGTTCTCTAAGCCTTAGGTGCAGACATTTTGTTGTAGATGTAAACTGGGGTTGGGCACCCTACAATGTTATCTGTGTTTTGACCAGTTGTTGTTTTCTGTAATAGTCTCTATTGCAAAAGGAGGCTTTGTTGTTGAAAGGTAAGACCTACACTCATTTTGGGTATAAGAACAAGCATTCAGAATGCAGTTAGGACCTGGCAGTCATAGGTTCTCCTCTAGGTCCCACACCTCACCAGCCACAGGTTTAGAGAATCAGGCATGAATTCCCTCCTATTGAGTGGGCATGAAGTCCAATTAGATAGTTATTGATTACTCCCAATATATAAGTGCCACTATTACACCCTTAGGGATATCTTGTTTTTCTTAGACTGCATAGTTGGATAGGAATGCTATTTTTTCCCCTGGCAGCTTGTATAGAACCTTCAGATACTATAAGAGCTAGTCCTCAAAGAAGAGACTTTTAGGTCAGCTCTGTCCTCTACCTGGTATATATGGTATCCTCAGCAACAGGATCTTACATGCAAGTTCTAGGAGACAAGGAAGGACAAAGACAATAGCCTATATTATTTTGGGAGCCTTTTCAACTCACTTGATCAAGAACTCAAAGAGTCCTGTTTTCTTATCCATTCTGTTAGCCTGTGTCTTTTTATAGGTGAGTTGAGTCCATTGATATTGATGGATATTAATGACCAGTGATTGTTAATTCCTGTTATTTTTTGTGGTTGTGTTGTGTTGTCCTTCTTTGATGTATGTTGGTAGGGGGTTATCTATTGCCTGAGTTTTCATGGATGTGTTTAGCTTCTTTGGGTTGGATTTTCCCTTCTAGTGCTTTCTGTAGGGCTGGGTTTGTGGACAGATATTGATTAAATCTGGTTTTATCATGGAATATTTTGTTTACTCTGCCTATGGTGATTGAGAGTTTTGCTGGGTATAATAGTCTGGGTTGGCATCCATGATCTCTTCTTTAAGATCTTTGGCAGCAGTTAACTCTGCAGCTCACACACCATTGAGCCTGTATGATAATTAGTATTCAGAGACGGGTAATGCCTGGGGGGCACTCACCAACCTAAGACAGAGCACCTGTGTGGCCTGAACAGGCGTCTCCATGATGGGTAAGGTGACCTGCTGACGTCTCACGCAACCCAAGTCAGAAGCTCATTTTTTAATAAAAGGGGGACCTGTAGGGCCCTGGCCCCGTTTTGGGAAACTGTTGCCTTGCTTGCAGACCTTCACCTTGATATTCTCCCTATGCTAATTCCCTGCCAGGTTCCACCCTTCTGAATGCTTAAGGGAAGTTCCTTGCCTGGTACCCTGAATAATGGGCGTTAACAGATTAGAAGCAAGATTGTAAAACATCAGTAGCGAACTTCTGCCCTCTGGGGTCCTCCCATTGTACTGTAAGCCTGTATTTAAGACCTCCTCCCCGCTTAAATAAATGACATTCAGCATTTAAAATTAATATATATATATATTATATATAATTGAATGAATACTGTGAATGTTATATATGAATACCACAAATGTGATTAATATCATGAGTGTAATTAATGAATATCATGAATGTAATTTAAAAAAATAAATAAATAAAGTAAAAAAAATTACATAAAAAAAAGAACTCAAAGAGAGGTTTCTCATGATCAACACTTGGATTCTTTTAGACATTCTAGGCTTTTGGTGGCTATATTATCTCAAGTGGTATAATTTCATCATATATATATTTCTAAATAAAATAAAATCATGAAATACATTTCCTTTTGGATTTTTTATAACTCCTTAGTGGTTCTGTGTTATTTGTCCTCCCCACAGTATTCTCTCTTCCCAGTTTAAATGACCCTTCCATTTTCTCCATCTCTCCTTCCTAGCATTGCTACCAAATACTCTTAATCTTGAGTACAACATTCTTTCCTAGGCTTGTTTTCTGTTCACTTCTGAAGATTATTTAAAATAACTCTGTCTGCATTCTTGCTGGTATTTTTCAAAATATGTTTTACTTTACTAATCTTCAAAAGGGCACTCTGTTATATGAACCCAAGGATTTTATTTGCCTTTCTGACTCTCTAAACTTTGCACCCCCTGCAGTAACCCTTGTTCAGAGGCATGGAGGCTGTTTCTCTCTACCACACCATGGCCTTTTCTAGTTTCCTTGATGGACTCTTTGCTAGTTCTGACTTCTGAAAAAATTTTCACAACATAGGTGAGATTTTTTTTCAGATTATTCCTATTATATATTTTTGTCACTGAACTATAACTTCAAGGATGCAAATAATGCAATTGGTGGGCTATTAACTTATTTAATTTCTTGTATTTGTGTATAATAATAAAAGAGGCTTAGAGACTTTTAAGGAAGTTTTTATGGATTTATTTTGTTGCTATGTGTATAAGTTTTTCTACATTGTGGGTATATATATATATATATATATATATATATATATATATATATATATAGCATTTGCAAAGGGCATTAGATCTACTGGAACTAGAGTTAGAGATGATTGTGAGCCATCATATGGATACTAGGAGTTAGTTGACCATAGCTCATCTGGAGGAAGAGTCAGTGCTTTTAACTATTAAGCCATTTATCCAGCCCCTAAAGGTTTTCTTAATTTAGTATATCACTGAGAATTATGGCTTTTCAGCAGTTCAGAAGTTATTCCTCTTGTCAACATGTAGAAGCTGTTGAACAATCTGTGTTAAGATGCTGATTGAAACCTATCAGTTAATTTTATGAAATTCTGCACTTTAAATCTAATTACGTGTTCTCAGACTTCTGAATTGTTTGTTTGCAGGCACTGGAGATTTAGGTTCCAGTATCTTCTGAACAAGCATTATCTATTTTTGTATAAAACCAACTTCCAAAACATGGGTGAAACCCATAAAATGTGGTGCCTTCCTTCCTGCTACACCAAAAGGTATACAAGTTGTGTCTCCACAGGCCACAGAAGGGCACAGAAGGCCACAGAAAGGCACAGAAGGCCACAGAAGGGCCTGTACCACTTCTGATGCTTGTGGACAGCAATACAAGACAACCAAGGAAGGACAGCCTGCCTGATGCCCCACGAGCAAATGTTTTCCTAGATGTTGCTACAACAGTGGTTTTCACAGGACTCAACAAGTGAAACCGAGGTAAATATTTGGGAAATAAAAATACCTAAAATACCAATTTGATTGTCAGAATATAATTTAGCCTTTGTTCAGAATCAATAGTTTTCTAAAATGGAATAAAAGTGACCAGCTTTGTACAAGTTTATGACAGAGCCATAAAACCACACTTGATTTTTTTTATATTTTAATAATTATGTATGAATATTTTGAAAAGCCAGTATTACACTTATCACAAAATATTTTAAAATATATCATTTATGTAAATTTTCAATTTAAGTAATATATTTGTTATTAAGAAAAATATAGCTAAAATATTATTTAAAAATATAATCCATGAAACTATAAAGGAAAATGTATATAATATACATAAAAAGATACATGTCATATTTATATAAAAGTCATGTTGATATACTATAAGAATAACTTATATATCATATAGAGATGAGAGCTAAAGCCCCATGAAAGCATAGCATATATATATATATATATATATATATATATATATATATATATATATCTCACCCATTTCCCACTTCTAAGCTTCACATAGTAAGCTTATGAATGTCCAAAGTAATAAAACGTTTAAAAAGAAAGAAGAAAAATGCATTTCAGGTTCTAATAGCGAACATTTCAAGGAATCATGAAGAGGCCCTGAGTCATTTCCCTCAGCGATACTCCACTACAATGTTTTCTCTCATTTCTGGCTTCTCCGTATACTGTAGTCACTTGGGAGATCATCCTTTAATAAATGTCTTAAATCTTATCTCTGTATTTCCCTCACATTCTGCACTTGCTCTCTGATTCTAATTCTCCACACTCTTCCAGCATTTGTAGCTGTCCCTTTTACTGCACAATAAATGCCTGAGAAACAGCATAGGCTGGAATGGTGCACAGAGCAGACATGGAAAGGAGCAAAGGATTTGCAGGGATGAGTAACAAAGGAATTCCAGAAAGGACCTGTGAAAAGGACACCCCTCAAAGCACATCTCTTCATGTTTTCTAGAACACATTTTTTTTTTAATTTGGAGACATCTTTCTTGTTTATTTTTTTCCTCTTCTGAGTGCAACAGTTTCTTATTCAATATCTCATTTGAAATTTGTTTAAAAATATTATAATAATACCTATTAAATGAAATATAAGAAGAGAAATTTGGGAAAGCACATTGTGATTCAAATAAAAACACCCTGAATTTAAAAAAGAAACAAATACACATGCATGCATATAGACTTATATTAAGAACACATGACATTTTAAAATTAATGTTACGCTATATACTGTAAAAATAAAGATTATATGAAAACCGGACTCCATTTTCATTATTTAGTAGTTTCATTTGTGAAATGGACGTGAAGGGCAAGGTGTTAGGCTATATCACTCCTTGTATTATGTGGAAAACTTACTTAAGGAGGTGCATAAATTTGTATTTTTTCAATCACAATATATATTTCCAAAAATAAAATAAAATGTTCCAATTGCTTTATTAGGTACAAATTATCAAAAGCTAAAAAGCAGAGTCTATAATGTTATAGTTTTACAACTCTTCTTTTTGATTCTGCCTTAAAATTCACAACTTTAAATACTTCAAATGTATATAAAATCTTTGCTAATGCAAATGTATTTTCCCTGCTACAATAGCATTGTGTATGAACAAAAGGCCAAAAACAAAGACTTTGAAAATATTTTGTCTTTTTCTGAAATAGAGGGCAAGCCTATGAAGGTTCTAGAAGGGTTTATTGTTCATCGTAAAAGACAGGTGAACTATTATAGTTTTTATATTCTTTTTATTTGTAAGTAAAGTGGGAAATAAAATCATGTGGATATAAGGAAACAGTTGCCCAAAAGAAGAAATTAGCATATTAAATAAATCACGGTGATAGGACAGGCTTACAGATAATGTAGCTGAAGTCATAACGTTATTTCCTTTCCTGTGTACATACTGTATAGTGAAATCAAACATTATATGGGACCAACCAAAATGAGTTCTCATATGCAACTAATACACAAGGCCACTGAAGTGGAACAGCAAACTGTGACTTACTTTAAAAATGGAAAGTCAGTTCTTATAGAAAAATACATTTTTTTTCTGTTTTCAACCTATATTTTAACATTAACCTATCACAAAATTCTAGTTTATGTCAAACATTTCAAAAGTTCCCAAATCCAAGATAGAATAGGCACAAACAATGAGAAGCAGATGAATAACATAGAAGAGAGAGAGTCAAGAGACAGGCTGTTGTGGTACACATTTCATTTCTAGTATGTATGTGATCTGTGAGACCTAACCCAGCTAGAAAACCTCACTTTTCTAAGAGCTGAAACAAATAAACCTATTTTTCATCTATATGTGCATTAATTTTGTGCTTGTAGTGAGGCCTCAGGCACACTAAGCAAGCACACTACCACAGAACTGTACCTCTTCGATCTGAAACTTAGAATGCTGCTCACATGCCTGAATACTACATGTGGGATACTTGCCCATTATCATGCCATATCTGGCAAATAAAATTCAAAAGTAGTCAAGATCAGAACTGAAATTTATAATACCTTAACTAAGCACAGCTAAATACAAAGAATCTTGCAGTTGACATATTTTATTACTTTTAAATTAAAAAAGGCCCAAATCAAATATTATATTTTCTTTATAAAATTATACTTCTCCTTTATTTAAGAATTTTATGTTATCTGTTTTAATTTATATATTTTTGGGAAAAGTTTTGCTTAAAAGAGCATATTCAATTGGCTCCCTTGTTTTATTATTGAAAATAGATTATTCTCTCATACAATATAATTTCCCCTCTCTCCATTCTTCTGAGTTTCCTGCCCCAACTCCTCACTTCCCAGATCCACTCCCCATCTATTTCCCATCAAAAAAAATAAGAAGGCCTTCAAGAGACAACAGAAAAACACAACAAGACAAGATACAACAAGACAAGGTAAAAGCCCTCCTATTGGAGGCTGGACAAGTCAACCCAAAAGAGGAAATGAGTCCCAAGACCAGGGAAAAAGAGTCAGAGATCCACCTGTTCCCACTGTTAGGAGTCCCACCAAACACCAAGCTAACGAACGTATCGTGTGTGCAGACCACCTGGTGCACACTTTGTTGGTCCTGTGCTTGTCATATCAGTCTCTGTGAGCCACTAGCCTCATTCTATTGTATATGAAAGACCCTAACCCTTTGGGCTTACACCCCCCAAGCCCCAGGAGAATGAGGAACTAAAAAAACTAGTTCCAAGGGCAACCTGACTCAGCCATTATTCAACCACTCTTGCAACAATGTAACAATGTAAAGAGATTTCTATTGAGAGATGAGCTCAACTGTGACTGGGATAATTGCAAGTGTTCCAGGAAGGACCACTGTGACCTTTGTGTAAACTCCACTCCTGCCCTGATACCACCTTGAGGTTTCAGGAAGAATGTGCATGTGGACATGACTGTACCCACCCTGTGATCAGGCCATGATCTTATGAAATTAGCCTCTAGACATAAATCAATTGAAATGAAATTATATGGGAATTGTACTCTTATGGCTTTTGTGGGTTTTTCCTTTAAAAAGTACCTATGTGATTGCAGTAATCGTGACTCCTGCTCTTTGGAGCTGAGTAGCCCGACTGTACAGCCACTGCATCAATAAACCTCTTGCTGTTGCATCAACTGGTCCGGAGTCTGGGTTCTTGGGGCACCCATCTGAGAAGGCAGTACCCTGGGTCTGGGGTCTATCAGTATACACATGGAACAGTGATTTGAGGATTAGTATTGGTAATTTAAGTTCACTTTTACATGATCATCTTTGGCTTTTAAAAAATAATTAAAAGAATGGACCCATGTGGTTTTCCTGAAGTAGTATGTAAACAGATGAAAATCATAGTGCCTTAACAAACAGTGGTTTGCATAGTCAGATAATAAACACTAGGCTTCAAATTATCCATCATTCTTATTTTGCAATGAGATAAAAATATGAAGATATATGTTCATAAAACATAGGACATTTTCAAAATTTTGCTGCATATGGCTCATTTAGTGTACAGATGTGACAACTCTGTGGACAACATTGACATGCTCTAAATTTAGATAAAAATCTGTGTACTATTCAGGGTTCTATAGAGAAACAAAACCAAGTGCACGGCCACTCTGCAGTTATAGGGGGCAAGAAGCTCCGAGGAAGAATTTTAAGTGGATCATGAAGGAAGAATTGGATATTTCAGACATGTAAAAACCAGAAAATTTGCCAGAGCCTAAAGGCTTAAGTCCTAGTGCCTGAAGCCTCAAATTAAAGTTCTGATATCCAAGGACAGGATAAAATGCCTCCCTAGTTCAAGGAGACACACAGAAAGAACATTTGCCATTTGTTGTTTCTGAGGGCTTGACTGGATGACTGTCCACCCACAGTGGTGCGTGTGATCCTGACTTGATTTACTGCTTCACATGCTAATATATCCATTGGAAACACCTTGCATACAAACCCTGAAATGATGTCTTCCTGGCTCCTTCCATGCATCTCTTAGTGTATTCTGGTTTACAATTAAATTATCTTACCTTCTAGTATCTTCTGACATTGTGTTACAATTATTCTCAGGTGGAGCCATGATAATCTGTGGTGGTATTGTGTTCCCCCAAATATTGTGCATGCTAATAAACTTATCTGGGGTCAGAGAACAGGACAGCCACAATATTAAACATAGAGGATAGGCAGTGGTAGCACACGCCTTTAATCCTAGCATTCCAGAGGCAGAAATCCCTCTGGATCTCTGTGAGTTCAAGGCCAAATTGGAAACAGCCAGGCATGGTGACTCACGCCTTTAATCCTAGGTGAGCCTTTAATCCTAGGGAGTGATGGCAGAAAGCAGAAAGGTATATGAGGCGTGAAGACCAGAAACTAGAAGCTTTTGGCTGGTTAAGCTTTTAGGCTTTGAGCAGCACAGTTCAGCTGGGATTCATTCTGGATGAGGACTGAGAAGCTTCCAGTCTGAGGAAACAGGATCAGCTGAGGTACTGACGAGGTGAGGTAGCTGTGGCTTGTTCTGCTTCTCTGATCTTCCAGCATTCACCCCAATAACTGGTTTCAGGTTTGATTTTATTAATAAGAACTTTGAAGGTTCATGCTACAATAATCTTTTGAGACTTCTGTACACAGTAGCTGATATATCTGTTAAACTTTATAATAATAATAATTAGGAAAAATACTTGTCATGTTTGACTATATTGTGTTTTAAAATACAATTATGATATTCCAAGTATCAGAAGGACAAGGAAGTAATTAGAAGAATGAGATGAAGAATATTTTCCAGAAAGGCTGCTGGATTAAAGGAATCGATGATGGAGTCCAAGGGCCATATTTCCAGCCCTAGTGAACTGCAGAAGGAATATGATATAAAGGAGGTGCATATATGGCAGGGCTATGAATGGTGGTGGCAAGACCGTCCTCCTAAACAAACACAGCCACTGCCAGAAAGGAGCTGTACAATGCAGGGGAGAATGGCTGGCCTTTCTCCCACCGACAAAGAGAATCCAAGAGGACAGGAGAAACCAGGATGCTACAAGTTCTCAAACTTTACCCTCAGGATTCCGAGTTCCTTGTGGATCTGGAGCTGGGAATGGAAAGTGAAGGATGAAGAATATTCAGCACAGCTAAGGAAAAAAATAGTTATGTCAAAACCACATATCTTCGAATTTCTTAGATTTTGGGCATATTGGGATTAGATGTGCTTTCAAGAGTATAACTTCATACAGACTTTGAGACTATAATAATAACAAATATAACTCTATTTACTCATATTTCTTCATTTGAATGATTGTATAGGTGAGTCATCTTCCCTTATGTGGTAAGGATTCCTGTACAATTTTCTTGATGACAAACTATGTATTAAAAATGAAGTAAATTTGATGCATTTGGTATGTCAGAACTGTGTTCTTACTTACAAAATAATATCTGGAGGAATGGAGAGTTTTCTTTGTCCCGTATGTAACAATAAGAAGACTCATTAAGTACACGAGTTCCTGATCTATTATTAACATAATATTGTTTCTATTTGCACTCTCTTCCAATCAGCATAACATTAGAGTGAAGGCTATAGTTAACCAAACATTAATCCAGGATAATATTTGTTAGGCTGCAGCAAACACAAAAACGGCAATCTGTAAATCAATACTAGTGTTCTCCATAGACCCGTGGATGCTGCAACCAGAGTCTACCAAATCCTATATGTACTGAATTTTTACCTAGACACACGTCAAATTTTAACTTATAACTTATAAATTAAGAGCAGTAAGAGATTAACAACAGCAATTAATAATGAAACAATTATACAATACACTGTTAGATATGCTATTTGAGCATGGTCTCTTTCTTGAAATAGTCAAAACAAATACAGACAGTTTTAGACTGTGGCTACCTTTGGAGAAAGAAACAGCAGAAGAATTTGTGAATGACTGGGATGGGTGCCTTGGGGAGGATCAGGATATCCTCTGAGAGCACACACTCTCTTCCAACAGGCTTCCTCTTCTTCCTAGCTTTATAACTATCCTGCTACTTGCTTCCTTCCCCTGCCTACTAAATTCTACAACACAGAGTCCTGTATAATGAAGACGTTTCCTCGTGATGCTATTAAAATATTTAGATAATATATTAAAACAGGAAATCATTGTTGTAGATTTGCTACTGATGCTTTGCTAAACCCATTTTAAAAACCGAAGCAAGGAAGTGGTATTTACTCCAAAATCCTCCCCACAAAAAAAAGGAAATTCCAAGAGTTCTTCCACTTACAGCAGACTAGTCAAACCAATAATAAGCTTAAATACAACAAAGCAAAATGAATATGTAGTAAATGAAGAAACATTGTCAGATAAAAGTAATCCCTGTGCAGACTCCTATTCCAGGCAGTGCTCTTTTGCCTTTTCCCATCTTTTCTGTTTTGTTGATTTCAATTTCACATTATGGTTATTTTAACACAGGTTCCATTGACAGACAATGTAAAGATTTTTGAAAGGAAATATACAGCAAAAGCATTATAAAGACATATAAACCTCCCTATTTCGGGGAATTATACATCCTAGTAAATATTCCAGAAAGAGCAGATACGTAGGCAGATAAACTTCCTTAACTCCTAAGACTTGGTACAATCATCCTAAGAGCCTTAGTCCAGTCTCAATCCTGTTTTCAAGACAAGAACCGATAACAAAATCATTATACACAACTAATCACAAGGAACACATGTGGTGCTTTCGGTGGGAAGGGACAGGAAGGGGCTTCTGTTCAACACTCACTCTTCCTTTACTTGCAATGTCCCATGTGTTTCCAGAGGGCACCAAAGGATAGCTGTAGCAGTGAGTGTAAATCAAGCCTGGGAACATTGTCTCTGGAAGGTGCCAGTGCTTGTCTGAAGTAGTGAGGAGCTTCAAGTAGCTGAGCAGCCCATAGCGCAGTAAAAAGATGTAAGATATCGACACGCTCAGCTGCATCTTGTTAAAAGCTTCCTGCGGGTTGGCAGAATGAAATCTTTATTTAAAATACACAAACTATTGTCAAGGGAAAGATGGAAGGAGAACACAGTAAAAGGGCCAAATGCTTTGCTTAACCCAGTAGAAGCAGCAGTAGAAAGAGGAAAGTGGCCACCCTGTCAGCAGCAGCAACAGAGAAGGTGACTAACATCACATCAGCATCCATCTGCTCTTCCCATGGTTTCAAAACGCATTATTTCTTTTATTATTAATTATGTTTCCAAGGGGAGTAGAAAGATATTATGGATAGCAGAGAGGAAATCATTTCTGCTGCCACTTGGCATTGAGTAGAGTAGCATATGAAATGAGCTAGTGATGAGAGGAAACGAAGCTGCATCCTTGAGTCCCAGCATCCCTCTTACCAATCAGCTCCAACTCCCTGTTGGTAGTCAGAGGCTGCCTAGCAAAGTTCAAGCAAAACCATTATTGAACACTAACAGGAAGGAACCGAGACAAGACTGACTGGGGTGTATTTGTACAGAGAAGAAGCTGGGAGGAGGAAAGGAGAGGGGGAGAGAGAGAGAGGGTGGCTGAGACAGGGAAAGGAGAAGGGGGGCAGGAGAGAGGGAGGGAAGGAGAGAGACAAAGAGACAGAGAAACGGAGACAGACACAGAGAAAAGACACGGAGATAGAATGAGTCACCATCTTGGACAGACAACACCTAAGAAAAGCAAGTGTTCTGTATAATTGCATAAAGATGTCACGTGCACACTCTTACACACCATGTCACTTGTTTTACATATTGCCATTTCCAAAAGAGGTTTTAAAACACAGTGAGGGTACCTGTGAAACTTTTTGGATTGGTGAGCACAGTGGCTTTAGGGAGGCTGAGCAGGGAGCCTGGTAGAGGATGGGAGAGATGAAGAGCGAAAGAAACTAGACAAGAATTGAATCGTGCATGAAAAAAAAGAGGGAACACCCTGCGTTATATGTCATTTATGTTGATGAAGTGTTATGCCTTTTTGGGTGGCAGTGGCTCACAGCTATTTATTTTCCACCACAATGCTCACAACACCTTTAGCCAGAGTATGCTCTCAGTGCTCTGGGTTGGTATTATTATCGATGGGATAATTATTCTGGTTTTTCTTTATTTTAAGCACCAACGGAGTAATGTGCTCTCTGTCTCACAGGAGACAGCGTTTGTTGCCTATAGCTGTGTTCTGATCAGACATGATGGTAAAGCGAAGAAAGCCTTTATTCTGTTCTGCCCACCCTGTCCTTGTGGATCCAGTACCCGCGTCCACCTTTTTGGAGGAGGACGGTTAAGTTCCTCTCCCCAGAGCCCCAAGTCTGAAGTGCATCTCCCCCGAAGAAGCACAGAACATCTGCGTTGGGGTGTCAAGGAGGCGGTGACGGACCCTCTCCTTCCTATACCTGTGGGTGTCGTCTCCGGAGTATGGAGGCTGCTCCCCGGCAACTCTTCTACAGGTTTACTTCCGAATAACAGGCACCTTGGCTGAGCCCCTTCTCCCCCTCAAACCCCGCCAAACTGTCCAGCTCCCAAACTGCAAACTACATCCAGTTTCCGAAGCACATCCCTGCCCCAAGTGCCTGTCTTTCTCCACAGCATCTGACTGTACTGTGAACGAACGACAGCTCTGTCCCCTACCTTCTTCAGACCCCCATCCCTCACCCCTTACCGCCAGCCTCCCTCCAAGGAAACCCAGAGCGGGAGAGGCGCGGACACCTGCAGAAGCGCGCACCTGGCCCGACGCTGCCCGGCGCCCGGTAGCCGGCAGGTGCTCTCCGCGCCCAGCCCGGGGTCGAGGTTGAGCCTGGCCACCCAGGCTCGGGTCTCCCGTCGCCTCAGCATCCTGCCGCCCCCCGCCGGTCCTTCCTGCGGGCCGCGGCCGCGCCGCCGCAGCCATCAAGTGGCTCGTTAAGGAAATGCAGGTGAGCGCGGGCGGCGCGCCGGGGCCGGGTGCGAGCGCCTGTGCGCGCGAGCGCGAGCAAG
>CABHPR010144354.1:66803-86644 GCA_902168415.1 Peromyscus melanophrys | reverse complement strand
GAGGAGGAGGAGGAGGAGGAGGAGGAGGAGGAGGAGGAGGAGGAAGAGGAGGAGACTACACAACAATCTGAGATAACTTCCAATGGCTAAGGTAAGAACCTCAGCAATACCAAAATAAAAGACTTGTGTACTTTACTGTAAAATAATTCCAATTATATGAGAACATATTGTGATGTAATTTGATGAAGAGATAAATAAGTAAACCGTAATTGGCATGGGACCATCTCAATAAATAAATGTATATAGAAAAGAAAGACACAAAACATCAGTAAACCCCTATTGATGAAAGGTAAAATTGACAAGTGAATGTTGAAGGAGATAGAAAATATGCATATTCTTAAAGTGTTTTGCCCTAATATGTGCTAATGATTGATTTCTCATGTCGTTTTTCATGCTCAAAAATTCCTCCATTCTTCTCTTTCTAGAAGGTGTGGCTTAATTTCTTATTATTCTACAGCAGATTGGACAGAGAATCTCACTTGCAAAGATTAAATAACCACACAAGGGATCAGTTAGGCAAATGCCACCAGAGTCAAGGGAACCTGCTTAAGACACTTGAAGTAAGACATTGTGATATCAAGTCTCTGACAGGATGCAAGCAGACAAACTCAGCCACCCTAGTATAATGTGTAAGAATGCATAGCACAAGTTAATAACAAGGAAATGTGAACTGAGATTCATTCTATGAATTATTTAATCTGCTTTCTTTGACATTGTCAAGTTCCAAAAGCACACACAGAGGATCTATCACAGGTTAGAGGAGAGTAAGGAGACACAACTCAGTTTCATGTAATCTGTAGATCTAGATAGACTCTGGTAACAAAGAACGCCAAGTTAAAAATATCATTTGACTACCAGTCCACAGGACTATGTGATGCAGTTCATTTCTTCCTGTTTTACCAGAAGTCACTCATTTCATAGTATTCAGTCTCTTATTTTTTTGTAACCAAACAAGTTTTCAGCAGGCCACATTGTCAACTGATTGAAGGTTACGTTCCCAACTTCCTTGCTGCTGTGTGTGACCATGTGACTGTGAGGTCATCAATGTGTCAAAACTGTGAGTGTGCTTTCAAGATCATGATCTAAACAGATAGTGATGGTGCTCAGCCCCTTTTCACTCCCTGCTGCCTGTAATAGAAACCACAATTGGCCATAAAGTTTGAGACCACATGAAGGGACCATTGAGCAGACCTAGATGGCTTCAGAGACTTATCTGTCACATGAAATTGTAGCAGTCCTCTGATTACTTACCTTTGGAAGAAGAATCTCTCTTATTTAGGTGAATGTTGTCTTACTTTTTTCACCTTCATTGCAAAATTAAATCTAGTGGAATACTTTTTTTCTTTCTTCTTACTTTCTTTAAAATTTTTATTTTCTTTTTTCTTAAATAATATCCTTCATTAATGCCCCCATGTCATTTTTGTATCTCTTACAGTGAAAAAAAAAACCCAAATCCTCAGTTCTACTATGAGATAATAGCGTCCCTCCTGTTCCACACACTTCCAGGGAAGATAGTGAAAATTGTATCAGGGTATTATGGGAGAATCTGTAACTCATTTACATTGTGTCTACCTGTGCAGTATCATGTCACTAGCCTTCAGGTAAAATGACAAGCTAAGCTTTAAATTCACAAAGCAAATATTTAACTCCACATCAACTTCTCTGTTAAGAATTCAAGTTATCCATACCCTGGTTCATATATTGATATAGCAATGTTTATTGATTCCCCAGCTCTGTTTATCACTATGACATTAATCCTGATTAACACTAATGTAGCTTACCAGAAGTCTAATTAAGATTCTTAGGGATAAAAATGAGATTGGGACAATTCTTATTTCTGCTTAAACCAGCTTGTCCATTCCCATTTGTTGGACTTTCCCTATTCATTTGTTAAAACTATTGCCTTTCATTAGCTCTGTATAGTAATGTGTCGTTTTGATAGAATGGGGCCTCAGAAAATCAAATTTGTATTTTTAAAAATTCATTTAGTAAAAATGAAGAAAAACGAGCCCATGAGAAATCAAAGGTTGTTATTAATGTTATTAATAACAATACCCAGCTTTGAGAATTTCCCTTGTATCTGGTATTTTAAAGTTTCATATTCTGTTAACTGAAAAATCTAACTTCTTGTTACTAAATGAAAGCCATTGTAACTTTGGGATCTTGGGGTGAAATAAGAATAGCTTCTTTAGATACAAGGTGCTACTCTGCATTCAGTTTTTCATTCAGTCAACTCACAGGAATTGAATTCATTAGTCAGTGGTGGTGGGGTTTTGTTAAAATGTTATGCTTAATTAAAATGTGCCCCTTCATTTTCCTTGTCCAGCACTGTGTCTTTCTTAAAATTGCATTTACTGTGTGTTTATGTCTGGCAGCCACATCCATTTGTTCATGAGAACAGTATCAGAAAACACGCAGGTAACAGTCACAACCACCTTATGACAGATTCAGTATCATTTGTTGATAAGGATTTTTCTTATTCCCATTATGATCTTGTAGGACAGACTGTCCATACAGTCCACTGATAACTGGCATGGAAGTATAGCAAGTCAAAAGTAAGTACACAACATTCTGTTAGATTGGAAAATTTGAAGTGTATTTTAATTTGGTATCATAAAAATGTAATCGATTGAACCAAACCAAAATGGTATATATTTTAAAATTATTGATTTCTAATTATTTTATTACTGTTTTTGCTTAGGCCTCCATGATTTAAATGCTACATAATGAGATACCATACATCACTAGTTCATGCATTTGGTAATTTCACATTCAGAGCTTTAGCCATGCATGGTAGTAGATGCCATTAATCCAAAATGGTTGAGAGGCTGAAGCATAGGATTACAAATTCAATATCAGTCCAGGAGGTAAAGTGAGTTCAAGGTCAGCCTGGTAGAGTTGGTGAGACCATGTCTAAACAAAATTAAAAGTAGGGGGTATAAGGGAGCACCTGTGTAGTGCAGTACTTGCTGTGCATGTGTGATATTTTGATTCAGTCTCCAGTATCTGGAAAAAAAAATCTTATGACTTAGAATTTACTACCGTGGGAGCATGTGAACCTTGGCACACACTTGCACCCAGACTTCATTGTCCTGTGAGGCCCTATTGTCCAGTATGCATGCAGTTGTAACCACAGACATGTTCACATACCTGTCTATGTATATACTCTTTGCACAGATGTTTATCATGGGCATTTATGTGCCTGAGTCTGTGCACAGAGATATTTACACACATATGGTGATATACATACATCTATCAGTGTTTACCCATTACCATGGTTCTTATTTCTTGGTTTATTTTAACTTTTACTGTTTTATATGTTTCAGTATTTCTGGAGTCACTGAACAATTTTCTTATTTCAGAAATTTTCATTCTGTTAATATTTTTAAGTTATAGTTATTACTGTATTTAATGGCCTTTCCTCGGATTGCTTAGAGAAATCAGTAAGTGTACCATGTTGAACGTGTTTTCCACATTTCTTTCACTTCTCTTGGGGTCTCAGCATTCTCTGCTTCTCCTCTGCTGTTTTTGCAAACTCTGTCAGTGGGGTTCACTTCTTAAAGACTTGTTGCAAACCTTTTTGTTTTCTTGAAACTTGGGCCTATCTTTCTTATTTGTTTGCTTTGTTTTAAGGGTAGGAGATGGGAGTAGAGTCATACATCACCAGGCAGTTTTCTTTCTTACTTTGATGGAAATTGTTCTGTTTACGTTTGATTTTCTGGGTTCAGCTTTAATAATTTTATATTTATCATGAAAATGGTCCACTTCATGAGCATTTTCCTAACTGTCTGAAAAAGCAGCCGATAGTGTAGCAGCAGACTGTGCCATGCTGGGCCCCCAGGGAATTCTGAAGTCATCAACTTCATTCTTTGCGTGGGGCCTTTGAGCTTGTAATGCAGCCTGGCAATGCCAGGCAGCTAATGACTGGCTGCTGAGATCAGTTCTGAAGCAAAGGTGGGCAGAAGCTTGTGTGTGTGCCCCAGGTCCCTTATGCAGTGAGTGGGCTGGTGCCCAGTGTGTGCTTTGGAGTCATTTTCAGATGACCTTCAGTTTCCTCTCCATGGTGACAGCTCTAATGATGGCTCCTCTTTGTTTTCCTCACATCTCCTAGTGTTCTGAGCCTGCAAAATGAAGTATTGCATTTTGTCTAAAGGTCAACTTCTGGGTAGAAGCTAACATATACACATTTCTTAGCTTTGAATCTGTTTCTGACTGTTTCTCAAAATCCATTCTTACTTTAAATGCTTGTCACCTTTTCTGTCTCCAGATTTGTCTTAGTTTGTGTTTTTATTGCTATGACAATACAACATGACCCAAGCAGCTTGGGAAAGAAAAGGTTTATTTGGCTTACACTTCCATAGCACTGTTTTCCATTAAAGGAAGTCAGGACAGGAACTCAAACAGGGCAGGAACCTGGAAGCAGGAGCTGATTTAGAGGCACAAGAGGGCTGTTTCTTACTGGCTTGTTGTAGATGTAACCAACCGCCTTATTAAATAAGAGACACAGAGCCAATGTAAAGATGAAAGCCAAAGAGGTCAGAGCTAAGAGCCTTACTCGCTTTTCCGCCAGTTAGCCTCTCCCGCCAAGAGACCTCTCCGAAAAAGGAGTTACTTCCTGTGCGTTTGTGTTATAAAGAGTCCTTGTTCTTCCTTCTCATTGGTTGTAAACTCAACTACGTGACTGCCTCGTCACTGCCTGTCTGTACAGACCTCCAGGTCTTCTATGGTTGGTATTGAGATTAAGGGCGTGTGTCTCCAATGCTGGCTGTATCCTTGAACTCACAGAGATCCAGAGGGATTTCTGTCTCTGGAATGCTAGGATTAAAGGCGTATGCTACCACTGCCTAACCTCTGTTTCATATTGTGGCTGTCCTGTTCTCTGACCCCAGATAAGTTTATTAGCATACACAATATTTTGGGGAACACAATACCACCACATTTCCTCTCTTTTTGTCTAAAATTTAAAAAGCTTATAACTAATACAAGAAAAACTATATTCAGTAAGTATATACAATACATATAGTCAAGATTACATTAAACGATGTCTAGTCCATTAACATTTGTCAGATTCAGACAAAAAACTTCACTATATATATTAACAATGTCCAGTCCAGTAACATTTGACAAATTCAGACAAAAAATTTTCATTACTTATCTTATTTAAAACAAGTAGTTCCTTTTCAAAAGTAGATTCCATAATCTCCTTTTTTACCTTATCATATCCATATTCTCTCTTTTTTCTTTTCATAATACATTCAGTAGTCTACCTTTTGTCAATTTTATATCTTCCCCCTTTTCTTCAGTGTAGATTCAGTGATCTACCTATTTATCCTATTATTTCTTTATCTTTTTTCTCAGAGTAGATTCAATGATCTATCTCATATCTTATTCTCTTTTTCTTTTTGCTTTCTAGGGGTGAAGATATCTTTAGGGAATCTTGAAAAGAAAATTTTTGGGTTAATTGTCAAGTCCTGTATCATTTGTCTAGTCTCTGCATAATAGGAAAGTTCAGGGCTTGTCATAAGTCCTTGCTTGAGTAGTCTGTCAGGCTGGATCATCTCAGCTAGTCATCTCAAAATTGTCCTAAACAGTTTGTATTCTAAAGTCAATCTTTCTGTGGTGTTAATCAGCTTAATGGCTTTATCATAGTCCATGTAGAATCATCGTTGTGGGGTCCCATCATCCTTTTGAAGATTTCAAAGTTGCTGTTAGGAATGGTCATGGTTCCCTGCAGATTTTTTTTTTTTGTGCCTCCTCTGTGGTTTGGAGCAATCACAGTCTCATAAATGTCTGTCTCTCGGAACCATGAACATTCTTCCTTAGAAGAGAAAAATCTTCACAGCAATTTCTCCCAACCATTTGTCTTGCCAAACTTTTACAAACTGACCTTTGCCGATGTTTTCTTGTAACACGAGGGTCCTGGCAATTCTTCTCTGAACAAGCAGTAGTAAACTCTTCATCCCAGGTAGCAGCATCACTGTAGTCACCAACACAATGAGAAGAAGCCGGCAACTCAGAGCAGCAGCCGCTGCCTCCTTGGTTCCACCACTGTTTGTAGTTCGGTCCGGGCCGAAGCTTCTCCCAAGTCTCCTAGGCTGTCCTCAAACTTGGGATCCTCCTGCCTCTGCCTCCTTCAGCAAATCCAACAGGCGTGCACCACCACAACCGGCTGAGTGTAGTTCGGGTCTTTTCAAGAATTCGTACCACTAACGTTGGGCGCCAGATGTAGCAGGAATCTTAAAAGTTCTTATTAATAAAATCAAACCTGAGCCGGGTATTTGGGTGAACACTGGAAGGTCAGAGAGACAGAATAAGCCACAGCTATCTCACCTCGCCGGATCCTCTGCTGGTCTTGTTTCCTCAGACTGGAGGCCTCTGAGTCCTCATCCAGAATGGGTCTCAGCTGAACTGCTGCTAGAAGCCTGAAAGCTTAACCACATTGGAAATGGCCAGGCATGGTGACCCACACCTTTAATCCCAGGGAGTGGTGGTAGAAAGCAGAAAGGTATATATATAAAGCGTGAGGACCAGAAACTAGAAGCATTTGGCCTGGAGAAGCGTTTGGCCTGGAGAAGCAATTGGGTTTTCTCCTGTGGGTTTCAGGGATTGAACTCAGGTCTTCAGGCTGGTCTGCAAGCACCTTTATCAGCTGGGACATTTCACCAGTCTGGAACTTTTCTCTTTCAAATCAAGTTTCTATTGTTTGTTGGTTGGTCCATGTTTAATTCTAGAAGCTTCTTTAGAAAGGACTGTGGCCACTACATTATCTGAAGTCTTGAATCTAGATATAGTGGGGTTTTGTTTGTTTGTTTTTGTCTTTCTGGTTGAACTATTTCTTATTTGCTTGCGTGTAAAATTTGCATGAAATCATTTTTTTCAGGAAATTATTTTAGATGTTTCTCCATCATTTTACAATATAAGTACCACTGTTTGCTCTTCTCTTTTGTTCCTTTGTTATTTCTTTTTCTCTACCAAGATATTCAAAGAAGTTTTTCTTTGCCTCTTAACTCATTAATTTCATATGCACTGTTACTTGTTCAGAGTTTTGTGTCAATTGCTCTGAGATAAATTATATATATATATATATATATATATATATATAATATATATTTGTAACATTGATTCTGGTATGTTATAAACCACAAAAGCCTTGAAACTTAAACTAGTGTTATTACTGCCCGCAACATACATGTTAGGGCGACACAATATTGGGCCTTCCTGTTAAAAGTAACTGCACGTGGCGTTTTCTTTGGGCCACCAACCAGCTCCCAAATAAAGACACAGATACTTATTAATTGTGAATGCTTGGCCTTGGCTTAGGCTTGTCCCACTAGCTTTTTTTTTTTTTTGACTTAATTTTACCTGTTTCTATTCATCTATGTTTTACCCCAGGTCCTTTTACCTTTCTTTCATTCTGTATGTACTACTTTCCTGCTTCCTCCATGTCTGGCTGGCTGTTCACTGGCATCTTCCTGGCTTCTCTTTTCTTTTTTCCTGGACCCTAAATTCCTCCTCATACTTACTCTCCCTGCCCAGAAGTCCTGCCTATACCTCCTCCTTCACTATTGGCCATTCAGCTTTCTATTATATTGATCATGTGCCTTAGGCAGGCAAGGTAAAACACCAATACATCTTTACATAATTTAACAAATGCAACACATCTCTGCATAGTTAAAGAAATATTCTGCAGCAAGAAACATTCTATAACAGCCCTGTAATATTGATGAATATAGCAAATGGTAGCAAATCTCAGGTTCTGATCAAATAATGTAAAGTGCTAACACAAACTGCTATTTATTCACTTTTTGCTTTGTTTCTGTGGGGGACATTAAGGCCTAGATACCAATGTTATTAAGATCACACTGCACGTTCCAATGGGTGTGTGTGTGTATGCAGGGACATACTTGGGGACATTTTTTGTTTTATGTTACTTGAACTATAGCATGTAGGCATCCCTTCAACTATGGCTCCTGTTACTGATGTTGTCATTAGAACATATATTGGAGGACTCCTAGAAAGGTTTCCTCATCCTGGGTGGTATACTAATATCCCATGTATGTTTGTGCTTGAGTCACTGTTCATAACACAGGAATACGTACTTCTGGGTATTGTGAGCTACCCTAGTCATATTTCATCCTTGAAATATAAAGAAAGGAACATATGTGAAGAGCTGACTTGTACATATTATTTATTAATACGTGTGTGACTCTCTCATATAAACCAAGTGACCTAGGTATTGGGTTTATTTTTACAAATGAATATGATAAATAATTGAACATGGAAGTGGTCCAGCCATTATGTCCTTGCATTTGCAGATCATTAAGAATTCATGCCACTGTTGACCTGCCAGCTTCTACTTCTATTCCAAAGCACTGGGTGATAGCTGGGAGGAGAATTGTGCTCTTTTTGAATTGTCCTTCTGCTGTGTAAATGCTGACCTGGGGAGGTCTCCGAACTAATTTTCATGAGCAATATAAACATACTTGAAAAGTAGGGTAGGGGCTGGGCAGCAGACTCTCTGATGCTCAGTGTGACACAGGACACTCACTGTCACTGCCTACTGGCTAAGAAAAGATTCAATGTCCTGAGTATGGACTGAACTGATCTGTGCTATTATCAGGTTCCTGGTGGTCACCAGGCAGGACCAACTCTATACTGATTAACCACTAAATGAAGAGCTGAGCCTTTTGTTAACGTCTTCTGCCCCCTCTCCATTTATTTTAATCTATATCAGCACACATTTCGGGTTATGTGTAGATAAGAATGCTAGCTAACTTTGATACCATTGAATAAAATATCATGTTTAGTTGCTGCTCAGATATCTTATACTTAACTACTCAGAAACTAAAATCTAACAGTTGAAGTGTTAAAAATGGAAAGTCTTTTCTTTTTATTTCTGGAGAGTGCTCAGAAATTATTTTTCCTTGTCTTACAGGCAGGGTACAGGTTCAGCTTTGGTAATGTTCCTTGGTGTTAAGTTTCAAACCCTGGGAAAATAGCTGCAGTCACTTAGGACATGAATGCCAATGTCATAAAATCTTCCATACTTTTAGACAACTCATTTATATAGTGTATTTTGACCATATTCATTAATATTATCCCCTTATTATGCCCACACTACTGGTATATCCTTCATCTTGCCAACAAGGTTCCCTTCTACTTTCCTGTATATGCATGTGTATGTGTGTGTTTGTGTGTGTGTGTGTGTGTGTGTGTGTGTGTGTGTGTGTGTGTGTGCATGAGCGTGTGTGTTTCTGTGTCTCTGTGTGTGATTTACTGCATTTGATTGTAATTGCTTTCATGACCATAGGTGGGTCTTACTACTAAAACATGGACTACTTACAAATGGTTATACCACTAAAAAATTGACCTCCCCATGCTCACCAACCATTATCAGTCAATAGCTACTTCATTGGTTTTTAAAGTATAGGAAGCCCATGAAAAACTATAGTATATATTATGGGCTGCAGGTATAAACATGATCAGACTAAGGGCTTTTCCATGAGAGTCAGTATTACCCTGGACATCACAAATGGTACAGGGAGAAAGCAGTATCATTTCCAGGTATTTTCACCCTATTTGCTAAAAAGGAAAAACTCTCTTCCCCCAGTTACCACACAAGAGGTCAGTCCTTTCTTTATAGAAATGTCTGTTATCTATTTGCTTGCAAATTTCATAATGTCATTTTTTTAACCACTGAGTAATACTCTATTGTGTAAATGTACCACATTTTATTTATCCATTCTTAGGTTGAGGGGCATCTAGGTTGTTTCCAGGTTCTGGCTATTATGAATAATGCTGCTATGAACATAATTGAGCAAGTGTCCTGTGGTACGATTGGGCATCCTTTGGGTATATGCCCAAGAGTGGTATTGCTGGTCTTGAGGTAGATTGATTCCCAATTTTCTGAGAAACCTCGATACTGATTTGTGAAGTGGCCATACAGGTTTGCACTCCCACCAGCAGTGGAGGAGTATTCCCATTGCTCCACATCCTCTCCAACATAAATTGTCATCAGTATTGCTGACCTGAGCTAGTGGGAGTTCAAAAGACTCCGGACTGACAGCTGGAGGACCTATATGGGACCGAACTATGCCCTCTGACTGTGGGTGACAGTTGTGTGGCTTGATCTGTTTGTGGGGCCCCTGGCAGTGGGACTAGAATTTATCCCTGGTACGTGAACTGGCTTTTTGGAGCCCATTACCTATGGTGGGACACCTTGCTCAGCATTGATGTAGGGGCAGGGGGAGGGGAGAGGCTCGGTTCTACCTCAACTTGATATGCCAGGTTTTGTTGACTCCCCAAGGAAGACCTTACCCTCTCTGAGGAGAGGATGAGGGGAAGGATAGGGGGAATGAGGTGGGGAGAGGCAGGAGGAGAGGGAGGGGGAACTGTGGTTGGTATGTAAAATGAAAAAAAAATTAAAAAAGAAATGTCTGTTATTTCCTCTTACTTTTATCCATAAACTTTTCTTAAAAAATGATAACACAATGGAATGAGATTTTTCTAAGCCAATTGAATATCAATCATAATAATTTCCATGTCATTCCTGGGACCCTTGCGGAGCAGGATGATGTCTTGGGCAGGGCTATTCAGCCATAACAGGCCTGAGATGCTCAACCCTTCTCATCCTTGCAGACAGATTCACTGGACCTGGGCCTCAAATTTGCCTCTGCTGCTGTCTGCCTACATGTCTCTAAGCCCAAACATTATTACAACTTCTCTCTCTTGTTCTATCTTTCTCTCATTATTTTTTTAAATCAAGAAAGAAAAACACATTTCTCCTGTAGCTATTGCTTATTTTGATGGAAATAAAGGCAAGGTTTCACTTTGCTGAAAGTGGTAAGTCTCTTTGGTTCAACCACAAAGGCTATGGGAAAAGGCATAGTAGTCAGTTGGTCAACTTGAGCAGATTCACGTTTCGTGATGATGAAAAACACCATACCAAAGTTGCTATAAGAAAAACAAATCTGCTTTATTAATGATTATATTATTTACTTTTCGCATTTCTTTGAGCAGAATATCTGGCAGGAAGTGATTTAATGAGGAAATGTTTACTTTCGCTCAGTGTGGTGGCATTCCTGCTGAGCTGCACCTGGCCTGGCTCCACAGAATAGCACCTAGCCCTAATCCATCTTTTGTTTTAACAGACACGTTTTGTTTTCCTTGTTGCCCTCAATGTGAATCTTGAATCTTTCCCAAGTATACAAAGGCCTATGTAAAACTTGATTCAGGAAACCCAGAAAATGGAGGTACCTGACAAATCGAGGAATTTGCACTTGGCATTGTAGTGTTGGGAGCCCCTTTCAGGTTGTTTTGAGCATATGGAAATTAACTAACTAAACTGTAATGGAGAGAAATATAATTGGCCTAAGGTGAAGGGAAAGTAGCCATGAAAGGCTAGATTCATTCTTAAGATGCCTCTGAGTCTGCATTCCACAGACCCTTGTGAACCCACACACCCATGCTGCGACCACACAGTTACAGCTCAGTTTGAAGTCATAAAGTTCATTATGGTGCCAAAGTCATGGTGACAAGAGTAGAGGAAGAGCAAGTTGATCACATTACATCCTGAGGCAGGTGTTTGAGAAACAGAGATACAGGAATGCCTACTCAGCCTTATTTACATCTTGTTATTCAGTTGAGAACTCAAGCTCATGCAGTGGTATCACCTAAATTCAGAATGTATCTTTCCACCTGTGTTAGCGTAATCTAGATATTCCCTTAATCCTTAGATGTTGTCCACAAATTTGTTTCCATGGTAATCATTGAGATTAGCCATCATGACTATTATACATATTTAAAGTGTACTACACAATGTTCTGATACCTACTGTCCTTGTGATAGAATCAAGCGAGTAAATCCATTTGTCACCTCATATCCTTACCTTTTTGCATGAAAGTGAATATTTTTCTCAGCAAGACCATGACATATGATACAGTAACACCAGCTGTCTCCTCTCCTGAAGGTGATGTCTCTTGATGTACCCACTTGTACCTGAAAACTTTGCACTTTGGTATGCACTTCTCCTTTCCGCTCCTTTCTCTTGCCTTTTACACCAAGGGTTCTACTCTACATCATGTAAGTTCCTTCTTTAGATTTCACAAAAATCTAAACTCACGGGACAAGTTTCTTTGTGTCTGGCTTATTCCACTTAGTGAGTGGCCCTACCAGGTTCATCCATACTGCTGCAAATGGCAAGGACTTATATTTCAAAGATGAGTAATATTGGGATATAAACAGGAAATTGAGAAGTAAAGAGAGAAAGACATCAGTGTCCACACTACAGTTTCACCAGCCATCCACCTGTTGATGGACAGGTTTCTATGTCTTTGTCAGCATGGTTAATGCTCAATGGGATTTGGGGCATGTTGGTTTCATTCTGTTCCAACATAGCCAAAACTGAGGTTACTAAATCTTGTGGTTGGTCCAGATTATATTTGATTGAGGAATTTGACTCTGGCTCCCCAACTACTTGTAGCAATGTAATTTCTCCCCATGGTACCCAAAGGCCATTTCTCTCCATACCCTGCCCACCTTGCATTCTCTTATCTTTTTGAGAGAGGCCATCCAAGCAGCTATGAGTGGGTAGGTAGATATTTTTGTCTCCCTGATTATAAACTCAATCTCCTTCTCCCATTCTTTCTGGTGTACATGTCTGTACATCTTCATGTGTGTATACATATATGCAGGTGTATGTGTGCTCATGTACACATGGAGGCCACAGGTCGATTTGGGGATGTCTTCCTCCGCTGCTCTTCATCTGATTATTTTGAGATTTAATGAACTTGGAGCTTATCAGTTCAGTAAAACTGTCTGGCCAGAAGCACTAAGATCTATATGTTTCTACTTTCTCCAGCTTAGGGGTTACAGGCACACGCTATCATGCTTGTGTTTTTAACGAGGGTTCTCAAGATCTGAACTCAGCTCCTCATTACTGATTGGGAAACACTTTACCAATTAACCATTTCCCTAGTCCCAGGATAGTAAATATTTCTTAAATGTAATTCTAATAGAAATCTTAATGCCATCACTGAAAAATTTCTATCATAGGTTCTATACCCATTTTTAATTAGGTTATTATTATTTGTTCTTGAGTAAAATTAGTACAGCACAAATTGAGAAACTGGATCCCTATCATTTGTATGACTTGCAATCTTTTGATAGTAAGTTTACTTTCATTTCAGTGACTACTTCCTTTGCTGTGTCTAAAGTGTTATGTTTCTTTTAATTCCTCTTTATTTTGTTTCCATTGCTTGTTATTGGGGTCTGATAGCCAAAAGCTTACTACCATGGCCAGAAGCCAAGAGATTTCCCATTCCTTTTGTTCTAAGAGTTCTCAGAGCTCTACAGAGCAAACCTGGTTCTCACATTGTGTTTTTACAGTGTCCAATTCTTTCAAAAGAATACTAAAAGATTATTTATATTTTTCATGGCATTTACAATGCTCACTACTCCTGTGAGTTAGGTATCTTTATTAACTGCATGTATCAGGTGGAGAGCCTCGGGTTAAGACGTTCAGAGCACTTGCCCAAGGTTACACAGTGATTGCTCAGCAGTGCTGGGATGAAAACCCAAGTCCACCTGAGTCGAACCATCACTCCCTTCTGGATGCTGCTGGTTCCTGGGCTGAGATGATGCCAAGCTGCTTGCCTTGCCAGTGAGCCTGGCTTCCTTTCACTTTGGCATCCTCTCCTCACCTTTCCCCATCCTTTGAGCCTCCATCAGTGCTGAGATTCCATAAATTTTTGGGCTTTCTCCCAAATAATATGGGTAAGGCCAAAGAAATTTGAAAACACATTTCCTGCTTTCCGGGATTTTGAGTTTTATTGGCAGAGCTAAGTGACAGACACAATGGTATTTATAAAGAACAAAGGACACTGGATATGAATGCAATGGAAATAACTGGGTTGTGTGACAAATAAAGTCCTGTTTTTATTTAAAGTGATACTAATATTGTGAAGAGAGTCCTCATTGTGGCAGACAGTAGCAGTGTGGAGCAATGCCAGAAACACACATTCCGGATTCTGATTATTATCCACAAAATCAGAAATGTTATGAGGCATGTACTATTTGAGGGAATCTCTTGGGAGAGGAACTTCAGCACCATCATGCAATTCAAAGTACAGCATTTAAGGTCAACCTTGGGTTAAGAAAGCTGTTCACTTAGGTAAGCTAAGCACAATATAAGAGCAAATAAGTAGCACACAGTTAAAATGTCTACCCATGCAACATTCAGGGACACAGAGGCCATGCAGCAAGCTAGAATATCAGAATTCAAGGAACCTAGAATAATAACACCATCTGAAAGACACCTAAAATCACAGTGAATATAATGTACAAGTAATAGTAAGTTAGAAAGAAAAATACTAAGTACTAAGCTGAAGTGAGAAATGAGAAGTTGCTTTAAAGAAAAGTTGATGTGACAAAAATTGTATTAAACATGGACCATAGAGATTCTAACACAGAGAGATCAGCTCAGGGCAGTGTCTTATTGTGTGGTTAAAAAAAAAAAAAAAAGGTCCTAGCCGGGCGTTGGTTGCACACGCCTTTAATCCCAGCACTCGGGAGGCAGAGCCAGGCGGATCTCTGTGAGTTCGAGGCCAGCCTGGGCTACCAAGTGAGTACCAGGAAAGGCGCAAAGCTACACAGAGAAACCCTGTCTCGAAAAACCAAAAAAATAAAAAAATAAAAAAGGTCCTTTCCCTTTACTCTGACTGCATAATACTCTCCAACTTTTAAAAGTATTCTAGTATTCCCAATTCAGTAACACAATACTGTATAAGATAATTATGTGTTATAATCACTAAGGTAAATAAAAATTCTTAAACTTCCCAAGAATAAAGAACTATGATTAAAAAATTGCATTTGAGAAAAAACTTGAAAAAAGTATCATCCATGAGCTTTAAGATTCCATATTGACAGTACATGTCAATTAGTTTTGATGTGGTTTCTCAGACAGGTTGTATCTATATGAAATGTCAACTTTTATGTTGCATTAAAAGAAGTTGGTTTTAAAGGTTATATGTGTGTGTTTACCAAATTAATGACAGGAAAACTCCCATTAGCCTGAACACGCTTAGCTAATGGTACAACATTCAAGTAGAAATTATGCTTATTGGGTTTCTTTAAAATGTACAACATTTGGAATTCAATCTGTAAGAAGAAAAAATGCTGAATGAGTAACTTAGACCATGACATTGTTCTAGGATGTATTTGATAGTTTGTGACAAACTTGAATTTTTCATATTAAGGATTTAAATTAGACAACTGAATTAAGATATGGAAAATAAAATTCTCCCTAAATTTCTCTCACACTATAGTTCAATGTAAATTGGACTATGAATCATAGGTCTAAATTGAAAATTGAAAATACACTAGTACTAGAGGGAAACGGAAGAAATATATGATAATCTCTAACACAGAAATATATGACCCAAGCAAGGAAAAAGAGGGAGGGAGAGAGAGAATCTCATTGTACTTTCTTTCAAAACAAAACAATTTCATGAAGTGAAATCAGTACTCTTAAAATCTGAAGGAAGAAGAAAAATAGCAGAAAGTATGCATAACTTTATCTGAACTAAATACCTATCTTTACATGACCAAAGTACTACGCATGGACGTGATGCCACAAACCTGGTAAAAGTTGGGCAAACCATATTTGTGGTTTATAGAATGCAAACTGTGTGGGGAAATGCCACCAACAAAAAGGATAATAACAAACCACACTAGGACAACTTTTTCACACAGTATTCTGCCTACAATGCTATCAGAAATTAAAATGGCTTTAAGTGTTGGTTCTTAAGATGGAAGAGAGGATGGACAAAGTCATTGCCAGTTTCATCATGTTGACGAGACAAGTAAAAGAAGATTGAATTGAGTGGACAAGGAATGAAAGCAACTACTTCATTGTAAATTTAAAGGAAACCCAAAAGGTCAGAAATGGATTCAGTGACCAGCAGAGATCATAATTTGGATTAAATAAACCAATGTCCAAGGAAGGAATACATCAACAAAGAGCAAAGGTGAGTTAGGAAAGATAAGCATATTTGACATAATTTAGGACATGCCCCATGTGAGGTCCCAAGAAAGGTTTATCTAAGAACAGGGCATGGCAGGAAATGATTAAGCCATGGCTATTTGGAGAGTGATGCACATTTCATAATTTACTAAATATTCTTGAGTTGTAAAATACACTGGATTGTATGGTTTTCTAATTATATCTTAACAAAACGACTTGAAGTAAGTACAACAAAATATTTGTGGTTGTTAAATATATATAAAAAGAGGACTGAAGAGGTTGGCTCAGCAGTTGAGTTTCATATTCTTACAGGAGACCTGAATTCAATTACTAGTACATGTCTCAGGTAGCTCACAATCACCTATAACTCCAGCTCCAGGAGATCTCATGACCTGTTCTGGTCTCTGTGGACAACAGTACTCACAGGCACATCCACATCCACACATACATACAAAAATATGTGTAAGAGATATTTGACTATAATATAATTTGGTACTCTCTTCCAAATTTCTAAAATACATCATGGTTATAATATGAAAAGTAATCATTTTAAGTTCTCATACTTCAGTCTGAACACAAATAAGTGATGATTCTGAGAACTTACATGCCTCATTTCCAGTTATATATTCAGTCACCACAGTCAGAAATCACATGCAGTCCTCTTTATGATCACTTGTTTTCCACTGAAATAATTGTTAGTTACATTATTAGGAAAACCAAAGCACTGGAGAACATTGTTTTCCATTATACTCTTTCCCATTTACACACCTTGATTTGATTTGTAAAACTAGTTCAGTGCAGTAATAGTAGCTCATAAGAGCTGAGAAGGATACACTCAAGCATTAGCTATAAAAATACAAGGCTTATGAGCAACTTTAATGTCAAAACTTTAACTCCATGTAATGTTGGAATATGGAAAATGTTGAAAGAAAACTATCTTAGCTTCATTCTCATTGTTGTATCAAATGTCCTGACAGGAGAAAGGAAGGGAGGAAAGGTTTAGTTTGGTTTACTGTTCTAGAGGCAAACTGTTCATCATGGTGAGGAAGACAAGGCCAGAGACAGGCAAGGCATGGGGGCTGGAGCAAGAACAATTAGTCACAGTTCATCTACACACTCATGAAACAGAGAGTGAACAGGAAGTGGGGCTAGGCTCTACATTCTCCAGGCCCACCCACGTGACCTACTTCCTCCAGTAAGGCTTCACTGCCAATGCTTTGACAACCTTTCCAAACATCACCACTATCTGCAGAACAAATACTCTTCCTGTAGGGAAGAGTTCACATTAAAACCACCACAACAGGTTTTTTGGTTTGTTTTGTTGTTGTTTTGTTTTTCTTTTCTTTTCTTTTAAACTTTTGCTAAAGGTAATTTGAAGTTCGTAAACAAAAGTTTTCAGTATTGTTGAAGTGTGGGAATTAACATAGAAAGACAATTAGGGAAAGAAGAGCAGTAATAAAGGACAAGGGTGCAGGCCACTTGGGAGAGGGAGATCTGAAATTCATCTCAGTCGCATTCCTCATTTAGTTTTTCTTTAGGATCACCTTACTCCAAACACTTAGCTTGGGTATTAGTTCAATGAATCAGTTTCACAAGAGTTACTTAGGAATGCAAAATTTTCAAGTTTATAGAAATTGGTTTTAGAGAATACGTAATCTTTCTATGAAATGTCAATATAGATTTGTGTGTGTGTGTGTGTGTGTGTGTGTGTGTGTGTGTGTGTACATGCGCGCGCATGCGCGTGCGTGCATGCACCTGTATGTGCGATTCTTCTTTTTTAAGTGCTACTAGCCCAACTGTGATCCCTCAGAAGAGAAGAACCCTTTTAACTTTTCCATTTGCAGATGTTTTTAAGATTATAGATTTACTTAAATGTTAGAGGCAAAGATGGAAATTTCAGCAGCCATCATAATTATCATTGCTCATGAGGAAGGTATTCTGTTTATGTGCCTGTCATTTTTATACATAAATCTGGAAAAGTCATTTTTGTTTGTTTTTCTGTGTTGATTTGCATTCCTGGATTCTCTGCTTGGTAGTAGGATACTGATCTCACTATGGAAACTGCTATTAAGTTAAGCAATCTGCATCACCAGAGTTTTGTGCCTTTTTAAAAAATGTTGTAAAAAGATTTTTACTAAATTCCAGTGTGGATGCTAGTCTTTAAAAAGGCAATGGTGAGACTTAGCAATACCATGAGACCTTCTTTGCAAACCTAAGGAATTATTTCTGCCTATGACTGTCCTCAGAGCTTGTCAACAAGAATAACACATCTGTCCTATGTGGAACAGTCCTCCATTTTATCATTTCCAGGCTCTCCAGGGAAAAACAAAGCAACAAAGTGACAGGAAACCAAGCATGAATATTAAAATCAAACAAGCATAAATCATTGGGATATGAGTAGGTGGTCAAGAGATGTGGCCTGAACTTTACAGAACAGACTAGACTAACGCTTGGTTAGTGGAGGGCACTGTTGGCTGGGGGACAGTGCTGTCATCTATGAAACTTTATTGTGTTGGGTCTGAAGTTATTGTTGGATGAGATGAGGCCAGAGTGCCTTACAAGGACAGCCAAATTCTCTGCAGTGTGTGGACGTTCACATCTCTTCTTAAACTGTGTATCTGCGTATGTATAACCCAGTTGGCTGCATGGAGGATTTCACGGGGTTTATAAGTGGTGGTTACTTGTTAAGTGTTTCTAGTCGTCTGGATGTCTTATCTCTATGATTTAACTTCCATCCTAGTCCTGGTTTATTGAAGCTGGAGGGCATTGTTTTGACATCCCTGCACACACAGGGCACCGTGACTCTGGCTCCCTATTACATGGTAAATAAATTTTAAATATTGGGAAGGTTTAGTACACAGTAGCTTTGAAGAGAAAATATTTTTTTTAAAAAAATACTCTGGATTCCTGCTGAATTTTAATTATGTATGGCAAACGGACAAATATTATGTGTTCTGGAAATAAGATGGGGGTTGGTTTGAACTGATTTAGGAAAGAAGTGCCACTTATAAACTTAAAATTTGGAGACCAGTTTTCTCCATTTTATTGAACTGGTTCTACCTTTCAGAAGTTTAATTATAATCCTAGTGCTACAATCTTTTTTACCTTATACCAAAAGCATTCCTGAATATATTCTATATACATGAATACATTCAAGGGGCTCAATGATTCTCACAGGTCAGACTGTAGATGTTGCCTGATATATGTGAAGACTTCATCCTAATAAACCCTTAGGAACCTGAAACACACACTGGAAATCCCTAAGCTTGAGACAGTGTCCTGTGTAACTTGTGAACTATGTCACTCTCTGCCTTGGCCAACATCACAGAAATAGTAGCCGGGCATAAAATCAGAATTCAAAGCAGGAAGTACTATGTCTCCTGAACACTGACAAACCATAACAAATTCATAACACCCTCAGCCAGGCTACCATAAGACCTAAACCTATGTACTTTATTCTATCTTTTACAGAGGGGAACAGTTACAAATAACAAGGCCCAGGTCATTATAATCTTAAGATATAGACATTATGAACACAATTATCTCCTACTGTATTAAGATTTTTATTATATTTTCAATTATATATGTGTGTGTATGTGTGTGTGTGTGTGTGTGTGTGTGTGTGTGTGTGTGTGTGTGTGTGGTGGAGTAGGGACGAGGTTGTCTATGTGAGTGCAGAAGAGGACATTGGATCCACTGGAGCTAGAGTTACAAATGATTATGAGCCATCTTATGTGGGTGCCAGGAATTGAACTTGTGTCCTCTCCAAGAGCAGTGTGTGTGTGTGTGTGTGTGTGTGTGTGTGTGTGTGTGTGTGTGT
>CABHPR010144354.1:47328-62625 GCA_902168415.1 Peromyscus melanophrys | reverse complement strand
TATATATATATATATATATATATATATATATATATATATATATAAAACATACTATATATTATATATATGAATCATTTCCTTTTGTAGCATTTAGAGAACCCACTTCTATGGTAATGGTCTGCAAATACGGGCAGACCCAGAGAACTAGTCAGAGTGTCTGACTACCACTGCAAAGAGAATCCCACTCTTAACAAAGAGAAAGGCTGAACAAACTCCTAGCATTGAGAAGGTGTCAGTTGTGCAGAACAACTCAAGGAACCAAACTCTAAGGATGATGTCAGAGCTGTGAGGCAGCCAATCAAGTGGAAAGAGCTGGGCAGGACAGGATGTGTACTTTGCTGCAGAAAGGAGACAAGACAAAGAGATGTGAAAGGAGGTCACAGATTGCAGGCCACAGTCTGGAGTACTCATCTGATACTATGTGCTTGAGAAAGCTGCCAGAGAACGTGATGCTCTGACGTTCTTTGATTGTATGGTTCTTTGGATTTCTAGTAGACAGCAGACAAAGTTGTAATGGAGGAAGGCTTGAGACCTGTTAGAAGCATGAGGCAAGAGTACAGATAAAATACAAAGTCTCGCAAAGATGGCTGGCCTGAACTCTGACCACAGTGTAGACATGAATTGCTATTTTTTTTCCAGACACAGGGTTTAGAAACCCTGTGTTTCTAAACTGACTGGTTTGTTGCTCAACAGTAAAATGAGTGAGTTGTGTTCCCGTAGAATTGGCTGTTTAGAGGAAGACTCTTTACAAGGGAACTGCCTTAACTCAGCTGGATGCGTTGCTAATGGTGCAGTTCTATTTAGGGCATATTAGGGCAGGTGTCCTTTATAATCCCTCAAATAACAACCCAGCATGGACAAAGGCACTATTTAATGCTCAGTAACTCACTTAACCAAATGCAGACTGTTCTTCTATATGGCAGGCAGAGGCTAATTATGCTTGTGGATGACTGCTTATTCACTGAGAAATAAATAGCAAAATGTCAGATTACAAAAGGAAGGGACAGAGGGAGCATTTCAAAATCAGAAAATAAAATGAGGGAAAATTTTAGTTTGCTTTTCTTTGGTGCATCAGGCTAATGCAAGTATAGCTTCTCATTGGCTTTATGGGTCTTGCTTTTCTCTACCACTGTGACCAGCCTATGACCATGAATGTATTCAGTTGGGGAGCAGCTTGTCCAGAAAGAATCAAACCCTGTTAACTTCAGTTGACCTTCCTATCACTTTCAAAACAACCACAATAACAACAGCAGCCACAGTAACAGCAGCCATAAACACCCCCTGCCCTGGCCTGCCTTCCCTCCCTTTTATTTTACTCCCCTCTCATGGCAGCGAACGCAAAGGACAAATCTGTCATTAACTATTTGCAAATGATCAGTTACTCACGGCAGCTGTTTGCTATCCTGATGGCCATGCCAAACACAGCTGCTCAGATGCGCTAGCCCAGTCTAGCTGGGCAGCTCCCTGCACATCTGCAACTTCCCCGAATTGCCTCAGGAAGAACCAGGCAACTGAACCTCAAGCCAGCAGGGTATGTGTGGTTTTCTACAACCGCAGGCTTTCCCACATCTCCACTACTCCTGCTTTCAGGGGAGACATGGGGAGACAGGCTCACAGGTTGACAGGTGCTGGACCAGTACCCTTCCCTCCTGGAGATGCCGCTGCTCTGAGGACAGCGGGGAGAAAACCCTGGCCCGGTTGCAGCGTGGTTACGAAGCACAACCACTGCCTGGGTCCTCTGCATTTTGAAAAAGCAACCAGCTTTGTGCTTCCACTTATTAATTTTTGCCAGCTTCTAAAGGTCAATGACCTGGCAAGCCGAGATTCACAAATAACAGGTGCAGAGCCTCCACTGTCTGCCTCCGTGGGACATCTCTCTGTCACTTTTATTTACTGAATCAATCCACCAGTGTCCAGCAGGAGAACAACAGCTAAATGGCCATTAATTGTGGGCTGATGTGCAGATGAAACAAGCCTCCAAAGGGACTGTAAACCTTTGTTCCTTCCCTCCTCCTGCTCTCACTGCGGGATCAGCAGTAAATCATATTGAAACTCATCCCCTTATTAAAAACGTACCCTGAGGGCCGTCTCAGGAGAGCTACGCTAACCTCTCACCATCCTTTGCCTCCCAGTTCTCTCTTCCCTCCACCTGTCCCTCTTTTCTGTCCTTTCTTTGTTTCTTTTTGATTAATCCTTTTCATCTTTCCGTCTATGGTTTTTCTGTCTCTTTTTATTCTCTCTCATCTATGTGTGTTCATCCCTAGAGATAATGGCCTTGCATTAGTTATGTCAGGTCCCAGGCAACATTATTTTCTGTTTTCTTTTCCCAATGTATATAGAGGTGTGAGTAGGCCTACAGCTGATAATTCTATGGAAGACAATAAGAAAAAGAGGGAAAAAAAATCTCCCCAAAAGGAGTATTTCTTTTTTTCTCCATTTCTTTCATTATTCTCCAGTAAAGCTCTGTAACTTTTTACGGAGTACAAAAGGAGCTTAATTAAAGCGTAAAAGAGAGTTTTAAAATAAGCAATAGACAAAGAAGAACTCCAACGGATCTGTGTTCTGTGGATATGTATGACCTAGGGAACATACTGTTAGACTCTGGTATTATCTCTAGGACATGCACTCTATGCTGGGTTGGCCTCTGACAGCCAGCCATTGATGTCATTTGACTCAGGGGCCACTAGGGAGGCAGCCTCCTGCTCAGAATTCAGTGCCTAAACTGATCTCTACAAGATCCCAAGTCCATAGTAAATTTTAATAATATTATATATTAAGTATAAACATTTTCCTTCTCCTTTGCAAAATGATGCATGTTTTATGTGAATTGATAATCTGCAGTTTAACATAAATAATATCTTTTCTGTACTCTTGGGTGGATTGAATGTGTAGTAGGAATATGTTGAATGGATGGTACAGATACGGTTATGGAAATCACAAAATAAGACATTTCCTCATCCAGGCAACAAGGAAGGAGCGAGGGAAAGGGGACATGAGCAAATCACTCATATTCTGCAGCTGGGGTAAGGAAGAATCTTGGCACTCATTCTAGTAACCTGTCTGCTCGGTGGAGGAAAAAGCCATAGATGTCACACTTGCTCAGGTCCCATCTCCACTGACTAACTGTCAATTGGCATCTTTGTGGACCCATGACACAGTGTAGAGTGGCCCACAAGGAGTCAGCTACACTTACTTGCAGACATCCAGTGAAATATTGATGGCTTAAGAATATTCACAGATGAGGTTGTCTGGTCGCTCAAAATTCCAGAATACCTCAAAAAGAACCCGTTTTAAAAGATGAATATTGGAAATATATAATCAAATGCTGTGTGTCCAATAATATTTGCAAAATGTTGTGGAGAGAAAAAAAATGTGGCTTTAGGAATACAGTCTTTAAATAATAGCTCAGGGTTCACATCTCAGCTCTTCCATGCTGATAAAACTCTAGGTGTGTTAAGTTTTCATTAATCTACTCAATAAGCCCAAAGTACATGATTTGTAGAGTTACAACAGAACAGGATGCAGCATGGTCTCTTCCTCTTTGAAGCTAAGTAAGAGCTTGAAAAGTAAAACCACTTTCTACAAATGCTGAGAATGATCAAGACTTGAGACGGGGGGACTGCATCTGACCTGTTGGAGGGGAGTAGATAGTCACCAATATTGCTCACCTCTGCGCTGTAGGGTATCACTGCATAACAGCTCTACCCATAACATTTTGCTTTGCTCTCCAGGTAGCTGGATGAAGGTGAGACTTGTTCAAGACAGATGGCTACCTTGTTAGCAGTACCAGGATTTTACTCCAGCAGGCTTTTTATTTCCCTGATATTTAAAAAGGCTGCAAACAAAAGGGTTAAGAGCTATTTAGTATAGGGTTATAATAAAGTCTGTCATGAGTTTGAGGTAAGGAGCTCAGGGCAAGTAGTATGAGCATCTAGTAGTTTGAGCTTCCCCCAGGAGTCTGGAAAGTCAACAACAGGGAACTACAAAACAGAGAGAAGTAGAGTAGGACAGGAAGGAAGAAGGCAACACTCTGAAGATGCAGTCTCCTGTGGAGGTCCCATTAAGGACAGCTCAGCTCAAGAGCAAATATTTTAACAAGCACAGGCACAGAGGCTTTTAATCACTTTTGCATTCTTACAACCTGTGAACGTCGTGAAGGAACACATGTGTTCTCTTATCAGCTCAACTACAAGATTACCCTGTGAGCTTTAATAAATCAGGCGATAATTTCAGTTCTCATTCCTCATCTCCAATATCAGAGACTCTAAATAAATTTTCCTTTGCCTACTTCCATTACCATTCTGATTAGCAAAGCTAGTATTAAAGATACAAAGAGGAAGCTAATCTCCATTGTTGACTTGACTAGACTTGGAGTAACCTAGGATATACACTTGGGGTATAATTTTAAGGGAAGCCTCATCTTTAATGTGGGTTGGGGTTCCAGACAACAAATAGGAAACAAGAAATCACACCGAGTACCAGCATGTACCTCTCTCTGCTTTCTGTGACCAGCTCGCCATGTTCCTGCCACCATGCTTTCTCCACTATGGTGGCCTGTGTCCCCTAACTCTGGACAAAATAACTGTCTGTTCCTTAGGTTGCTTATGTCATATATTTCATCAAAACAGTGAAAAAAGTTACTATCAGGGAAGTGTGCAGAGAACTGAGCTGGGTGGTATGACATCATTGACTTGATTTGTAAGGTTTCCTTTTTGGTTTTGCTTCTTAAATAGAAAATGACAAATTGAATTGTGCCATGTTACTTTATGCAAGAACTGTGGTGAACGAGGATTGCGTTGATGTTAACACCCACAGTTCAGTAGAATATTTATCCATACCAATCCTCAACATTGTTAAAGGACAATGTTACAAAATTTCAAACCAAATTTCCCCTTAAGTGTCTAAATGATGTGCATGAGTAAGGACAACCTCAGAACTGCAGATGGGTGAAAAGGCTGGAGACAGACACTCCAGGTTCAAGAGTCTGGACTGGTTCCCCTAAAGGGCAACTGGGCCCTTGAAATGTCTGTGTGTGGAGTAAAGCTGGCTTCCCATTAGTGGAGGCTGGTATGTCATCATCTGTCGGATAGTAATGAAGCTGAGGGTATTTCCAGCATACATCATTGTAGCAAACTAGTCATGAAGAAACCATTAGTGACTGAAAAACCAAATATAGTGAAAAGGCCGCACTGATGACATTCATGTTGATTGTGATGGCTCTGAAATGAGGGCATTTCCTTATTGCTTACTGAGCAGCCCATCTTCCAAGTCCTCTCCACAGCCTGTGTGGTAGTTCAAGTTTGCTTTCATAATATAGAAGTAGCAATGAGGTGTTTTATCATCCTAAATGGAAAAGAGACAAAGAGAATATTTGCTTACTATCTTGATTCACACTGGAAGCAGATTGGCACCTGCAGAATTTACAAGGATTTCTATCAAATCTACAAATTAATTTGACAGTTCATCTGTCGTACTAAATAAATTCTTCTCACATCACATGCCATGTCCGGTGCTAGCTCCTGTAAAGACAGAAAAATTATCTGCCTGTATGAGGTTTACACATCTCTCTTTAGTTGGAAAATAGCTCAGGTTAGATCACATACCTGAGGACTCTGTTCTCTGAAGAGAGAAAGCAATGGAGAAGTATTGTTCATGAAGAGACCTAAAACAAAAATCCGTGATTGTTGCCTGAGAACTATGCAAACCTTAGCTCTTGTCTTCCTACAAGAACACCATTTAAGAGATGAGCATTACTTGTTTTGACAGACAGACTTTTCTTCATAGCTCTGTCTTTAAAAATTATAGCATCACATGTACTTAAGCCTCAGTACTGTTAAGGGCAGCTCATGAATATTCTTTAAACCTTTGATAATTTCAAGGGGCTACAAGGGGATAGGAGGAGTGTTTCATGCTAAAAAAATCTTACGTCACTGTCCAATGTAATATATAATGTACCTGTCAACTTCACAGAACAAAGCTCTGCCATGTTTAAAAAAACTCAGGCTCAAAGAGTATTTCCTGTGACATGTGACCCTGGAGATAGGTAACTATGGAGGTTCTTTGAGAAACAGTACTATGAGCTTTATTGCTTTCTCATGTAGCCATCTTCAGAGTTGTGGAGTCATTAATTAATTAGAGATTAAACCAAGAATGTATTTTTCTCCTTACAAAAGAAAGATTCTGGTCTCAGAGGTGTGTCTGTTTTCTGCTCACATGGCAGTGTTTGCTTCTTTAAAATGACTCCACCATGTGCAAGGCTCAATCTGTCTCTAGTAAAATCACTCTGGGTTGTCTCTTCTGACTGGTCTGATTTGTAATTCATATAACTGATCAGCATCCAGGAGGTAATGGGCACCTGTTCTTAGTAAATCTTACTGAAGTGCTTCAGATTATTATAACATGACTCTGGACTGCTCAATAGAACAAATTCAAAAAAATAAGAAGGAATCTCTGGATAGCTACAAGGGCAGGAAAAACAAAGTATTCATTTTTGTGAGATGTGAAATACTCACAGAAGGATTCTTATTTGAAAAAAATATATAAATATTCGTCTTTCTTTGAATTGTTTCCATCAATAGAGAAAAAAAATGATGCCCATATTTAAGATACAGAGAAACCTGCAGTGATGATAACACACAAAATGTTTATGAGGGACTAAGCATACCAAGAGGCTTGCAATGCCCTTGGGGGGCAGCAGGGACCCATTCACAGTTCCAGAAGGGAGGTCATCATGCACCTACTTCTGTTTTCATAATCATGATAAGATCTGAGCAGACTCCACTGTGATGGGTCTGAGCACATGCATGTTATTGGTATCAATGAGATCTTTCTGCTGATTGGAATTTCATAAGAGCTCAGAATCCTATAGGAAACTCAGATAACAACTAATGTAGTTATAATGAAAACAGTTTTAGAGTAAGGCAGCTTTAATCTCTATCCACTGTGACAAATCAATCTAATCTTGCAAAGCCACCAAACACTGTATTTTGGCTTCAATCCTAAATCCATGTTTTTCTAGATTGCTCTCTTGGTAACTTCATCCATTGTTTTCAGTCTCTCCAACTATCCATGCCCCACTTTCTGTGTGATGGTCTCATCCTGATAAAATCTTTTGCACCATTTTCACTTATATGTACTTTCAAACTTCTTTGCTGTTATGTGACTTTTTCCAGTGATCTCTAAAGAAACATCTATTCACATCAGATGAAAAGGGCACCAATAAAGTGAAGAAAGGATTCCATCCAAGTCCAGCATGGTGAAATAATGGCTTTATTGGGGTTACATACAGGATCATGTGGATAAAAGGAAGCTACACCACCCAGAACCCTATGTCTGCCCAAGGTCAATTTATATAATCTCAGAGAAGACAGGGATTTGTGTGGTTCTATTAGAGCTCTCCCAGGTCTTGTGAGTCTCACCACCCTTCCCCCAGTGCTCTGTGAAGTGTTGTTAATGCTCTCAACATCCCGGTGTCCTGAGCTTCTCATAAGGGATGTCAGAGCTCTTTTGATTCAGGATGATTTGGATATGACCAAACTGAGGATACCTCTAGTTACTCACCTTCATGTGTAATGTTTTCTTTCCTCTGAAACCAGTTATTTGTCTTGCTTCTTCATGTGCCACATAAATCTTCAATTTATCTTTGGGATCCAGTTCAAACAAACATTAGTTCTGTTTCAGAAAATGTCCTTGTCTCTCTGAAGTCAGTTTAGCACTTCCCTGAGAATGTTCCTATGGTTGCCTCACTCTAATGCTTTACTAAGGAGTGTTTGGTGAGCAACTGTTATGCTTTAGGCACTGTACTTGATTGCAATTTAAGACATCATGGAGAACATGTTTTAGACTGTGATTTATTTTCCTACTAGCCAGTAGGCACCTAACTGAAGGCCTCCACTTTAATTATGGGTATGCCTAAGGAACCAGCAAGTTTCCCATGGTTCAGTAAATTGTTCACTACTTTCCTTATAGACAATTGTTTAAGCAAGTGTGTTTTTATGGCCCTGATTGTGAACACAGTGACCTCACTTTCCTGCTGAGTATCAGACCACTGTCCTCTTACACATGTTGTTTCATGGAGTTGCTACTCTTTGATTCACCAGACTGACTAATTTTAAGTACTTAGTCTGTAGTCTGGAACTGTCCTTCCTCTGCCTTCATTATCACATCTTGCTCATTTCTTGTCCTCTAGACCATTTCCTTAGGAATCAGGCATCATCTTCCATGTTTTTCTCTCCCCACTCCCAGGAAAATGAATAGCAACAATCTCTAAACAGGATGTTTGCAGATCACATGTTTGCTATGGATTATATCAGGATGGGAAATCGTGTCATCATTCACCTTTGTTTTCTGCTGGCCTGATTAAACTCATATGCTTGGAACATTTGAGATTCAAGTCATTCTACAGTTTATCTAATACCACATCTACCCTCTGTAGGAAGTTTCCCAGTCTTCTATGAGTGTCACTAAATCTGGAGGCCACATTACATCTTGGGACATTTACACCATGTTTACTATCTCTACAGTTGCTTTTATACTTTTGTTACTGTTGTTATATTGATTTAAAGTCTGTCTTCCTATCACTCTCTGGTGAGGGAAAGTCAGGAGAGTAAAAAACAATTAACATGTAACAAGTTGTAAAATCTTTTAGGAAAGCATATCTCTTTCTGGAAGAAGGCTGTGAAGGTGAACTGTGAGGCCAGCTGTCCAAGCTGCCATTGCTCTATTTTTGCATCAGTGTGGATCAGGGCAAGGGAAGGGAAACTAATAGCCCTTAAAACAATCAGGCACTCTCCTGGTTTTTGCTCTAACTCATACCCTTGGGTAATTAACGTGCCTGTTGGATCTTGGCCGCCATTGACACATTTTGCTGTCCTGGTTGGTGTCAGTTAATCAACACTTAGAGAGTACCTGCTGTGACAGAACTCTGTTCTAGGCCCAATGGATACATTAACTAATTGTGGCCATGGCACAAACACTAAGCAATGTTTATCCCAGGGTTTATTGCTAAAGAAAAAGCAAGAAAGAATATGGAAGACAATACTCATTTTTTCATTCTATGGATTTCTTCTAAAAGGTTCTGGGGGCAAAATTACAAATGACTACTACAATATTCTTTTCCATTGATCACAAGAATGCAGGACTGAATATTTCAACTACACAGAACCCTGGCAACCTGATAGTGAATAGGAGCTCCCATCCCTAGTCCCATCATGGTCTTATCAAGTTTCGATTTTCTTTGTGGCCTATTTGTTTGCTATTGGCCTCAATGAAAAAAGGAAAATGAAGAAAAGTTCACATGAGCATAAATATTTACAATTCTGTGAGCATGTTTGAAAAATTAAAAACAGAAGAGATTTTGAAAACATAAAATATCCAGCTGAAGTTAGATCTTACCATATGTTTCCAGGAGAATGTAAATGCAGGATTTTAGAAACACACTAAATATCACAAAAGAGAAGCAGTTGTTGTCACGTTGGGACAAAATAGGTTGACTCTCAAGACTTTACTTGGTAGACTTTTGCTTTTCCTGTAGAATATTATTTTTTTTTTCCTCTGGGGTGTCAGTTGCTTTGGGAGAGAGAAACTGCCTGTCCCTGGGGTTTCTTCTCTTTTTTTCCCTTTGATATACCTTTACTTTTTGAAATTAATATATAATTGCATCATTTCTCTTCCCTTTCCTTCCTCTAACCCTTTAAATATGTACTTTCCTTCCTCTCAGATCATGGCCTCTTTTTCTTGACTTTTTTGAACTGTTGATATATGTGTGTATATAAACTTGTTCAGTCTGTATAATGTTATACATATATATATGGCTATCCATTTGGTATTGGATAACCAATCGAGGGAATCTTTCCTAGGGTGGCTCTTTATCTGTCTCTTGACTTTCCTTAGATAAATGTACCTCTCACACCTCATCAAAGCAACTCTTCTTTTCAAAAGACAGAGATCACCACAGATAACAACTGATCAAGATGCAGAGAACAAATGATCTTCCCGGTGCCCAGCCCCAGATAATATATCTACAGCACAACTCATGCACCTAATGCTTAGGGAACACTGTAGAAGAAGGTGTGAGAATATTGTAAAAGCTAGGGGACTAGGATGCCTGCTGTTAGATCCCATCTCGAGATGATAGAGAAGATACATACATGAAGTCCCAACAACTCGGCTGCATAAACAAGACCTGAAGAAGGATGACACCAACGTGCACACTAACATGCAAGGGAGAAATGCTACAGGGCGTCCACTCCAGACAAAGAACTGCAAGTAAGTTCTGTAGATTTTCTGGATCAGGGCAGAGAGGTCATAACAGAGATAAAGGAGAGAGAGAGAGAGAGAGAGAGAGAGAGAGAGAGAGAGAGAGAGAGAGAGAGAGAGAGAGAGGAAGAGGAAGAGGAAGAGGAAGAGAGTAAAATGAAGAGTGACTGAGTGAGTGAGAGAGTGAGCAAGCACAAGAGACTAACGGAGAAGGCTTTTGCATGCTCTGGACTCCACCAGATGTGCAGTGTAGCAGGAATGGGTCTTTCCTGACACCCAAGGGGAATAACTTCTTGTAGGCAGCCTCTGGCCTAGAAACCAGGTGATAGTGATGAAGATTCAGTTAGAGAACAAAGGGAAGACAAACAGCCTTCACAGGTTAGTTTTGGGGGTTGGAGAGAGGAGAGCTAGAAAGTGGCAGAAGCCCTGAGTGAGTTAAGGGATTTAAAATGAGATTTCTTAACTTGAATATTGGGACACAGCTAAAGAAGTGAAAAGCAGAGGGAGCATTTTCCGTAAGAATGTACAGGTATGGTATACAGTCTATCAATATACAGAAAGAACAAATTAAATAGTATATTATTCCTCTATCTGATCTGGACACAAATAATATGTTTTCCCCAAGAACTAAGTGTTTAGAAAGTCCATTTTAGTCATGGAGACCAGTATTTGTGCTTTACCTAAGGAACACAGTTAGGGATGATGCCTTATTTCCAGTGGCCCTGTCATTCCTGGCCCAGCAATGAGTCTATGGGGTCCTGAAAGTGGGCTTGAAGCAGAAGCTTGAACCTATAGAGAGTCAATGTTGGCCTCACACTAAAGTGGATTCAATTTACTCCCCTCTGCTAGCCACTGTGGTCCCGGTCTTCAGCTTTCAAAACAGGGACCATTTTACCTCTAGGCAAAGGAAACTTAATCACCTCTGTGTACAATACTGTGTTCTAAATTCTCTTGGACACCATTCTTCCCTGCCTTTTCTTCCCTATTGATGCTTCCCTTTCTTTGATGGGTATCATAAGCCATCAAAGTCCGGAAACATGCAAAGCTGAGAGCTCTTGACCAGCTATGGACTTGCTGCCATGCAGGGAACTACCTTGATTTCACACCTTGAGTCATGTCTTCTCTACAGAGTTAAAGGCCAAAGGCTTCCCATTTGGGGCCTAGTGTGTTGAAAGTCTGGTCACCAGGCTGTGGAGTAAAGAGATCCCGTTTAGTGGGAAAGCCTATGTCAGGAAGTCAGGCTGTTATTGAGAGTGGGACTCTGGCTTCTTTCCCTCTCCATACCTCCCCTTTCTCTTTTCCTTCTCTCCCCTCCACTCTCCAAACTGTCACCTGACATCTCTGACAATCACATGTTTCTGACTGATCCTTGTTGTCACGTGTCCAAAGGGAATAGGACCAAACACTAAAGCCTCTTTATATTGATTCCTTATAAAATATTTATCTCATGCATTTCTGTCACAGCAAAGGAAATCTGATTGTCACACATTGGATATTCCTGTGGATATCTGAAAGTTACAGAAGGTTCAGCCTCAAAGAAAAGCATATATCTGTTGGGAGGACCACAAAGCTTAGTGTTGTGTTCACAACTTTCAATCCCATGAATTAAAGGCCACTGCCCATTTGTTACTGTAACATACCAAATAAATCACTAACTTTGCCATTCTTCAGTTCTGTAAAATGGGTTAAACCATATGTACACCGCATAGTTTATTTAGGTACAAGCACAGGTGTCCCCACCAAGACACAGCTTAGATTGTCATCAGCAGAGCTTGGTGAGTGTTTAACTGTCCACTCTCATTACACAGTAGTGTAATCAGGCACAAATCCATGCAGTGCCAATCCTAATTGGTCTTAACAATAAAAACCCAGAGTCAGATATCAGAATGAAAGCTGAAAGATCAGAGAAGCAGAGCAGCCAGCCACTAGAAAGACTTCTTACCGCTAAGAAATCTCAGACTTAAAGGGGCAGAGCTCCTGTCTCTACCCTACCTTATCTTCTTCTCTCCACCCTATATCACCTCCTATTTCCTCCTCCCAAGTAGTGGGATCAATGGCATGAGATCCCAAGTGCTAGGATTAAAGGTGTGTGCCACCACTGCCTGGCCTCTAGTGGTTAGCTCTACACTCTGATCTCCAGGCAAGCTTTATTTGTTAGAACACAAACAAAATATCAACACAAATTCGAGCTTACTTTTCAGACCCATGCATTCTTCAAAACTGCATCTTAGCTATTGAGAAAGTAAGTAACGTTGTTATACTTTCTTCCATGATTAAAGGTGTTGGGAGATATTGAAAATATCTGAAATACAGAAAAAGGATGGGAACTTTATTTTTATTTATTTCTTCATATTGCTATGTTACTTGGTTTTAAATGAAATATCAATATTTCATCTTATCAATAAAGTAACCCTAAGAGATATCTTTGCTTAGTATTTCCATTTGACTTGGTACTTACTGCCTAATTTTTCAATGTACATATATTTACTGAGCTAGTAAATGATACTTTTACAGCCCTGTTCGTAGCCCAGATGCTTACCAAAGTGCCTGCTGTAGAAAAAGGTGACTGATACATGATTTAAAAGGTGAGGCAACTCTCACTGAGAGAAGCCCACACTCATGCTATCAGCGATTTTTTTCCCATCTTCATGAGTGCTGCTCTTTCGCTTAGCTCTCATACTTAAAATCTACGTTTAAAACATCCCTTAGTAAACTATAGCTCTACTTCAGAATAGCAAAGAGAAGACAAAATACAAGATGGCAGCTGGAATTGTTGAGTAGAGAAACAGAGAATTGGTTTAGCAGAGGTATTTATTCAGTAAAGACCCCTGTGAACTCCGGTGCAGGATGAGAAGGAAAGCAATCGGTGCTCAGATGCTGAGCTGCTCTCTCCTCCTCTGGAAGACCCCTGTCAGCACCACTGCCTTCCTCTTTCTATCCTCGCTATCATCTCAACAGTAACAATATCATCTCAGCATTACCCTGTCTGTGTTTCTCAACCGATGACTTAGTGTACAACATCTAATTCTTCTCCCACCACATACCTTTGAGTCTGTCACTATCATTTCCACTTGACAAGAAAGAAAACAGAGAAAAGATCAAAGCTATGAGTGCATCTGATGATTCTCCCTAGTCTCTTAACATATATTCTGGTATGTTTCTGAGAAAAGCATACCTGTACATATTTGTCTTCCAGTGGTCTCCAGGAGTGACTTTCAGTTAGTGGCTGAACTTTCAGTTCTGTACATGTTTCTGTGAAAAGAAAAACATGGCAGAATGATAGAAGTCATTGCAAAACGTAAGATTCTACCTCAGTTAAGGATGCTTTGGATATTTAGTCTGTTCCCTGCAGAGATTATTTCATTTTCGCAGAAATCAATAGATGTTATGGAAATGGTTCCTGATATCACGAATTTAACTGTTTGAGAGTATAATATACAGGTGCTAATCACAGTGTCACTATACTGTAACAGAGGTGTGAAACAGGACAATGAAACAGTCACTAATGATCATAAATGAATCTCTTTCAAATTCCAAGGAGACTGTAGAGATGGGAGGGAATTGTATTTGAAACTGGGTTGGGGGCCAGTAATCAACTGAACAAAAGGGATGAGGAGAAATGGAAGTACTTAATATCTGTAAAGACAGGCTGTACAAATTGTTTTACTGATGTGTGTTTGTCTCTCTTTTGAGAAAGGGCTCAGAGATGTGTATTTTGCAATCATGTGATCACAGTCATTATTATTTGGTCATTGAAGATGAAATTATTTGACAAGAATATATGTAGATGTAACCGTCTTATTAAATAAGAAACACAGAGCCAATGCAAAGATGAAAGCCCAAGAGGTCAGAGCGATAGCTAAGAGCTAAAAACCTTACCCTTCACTGCCGCTGCTATCTTCCTGATGTAGCATGAATCTTAAAAGTTCTTATTAATAAAATCAAACCTGAGCCAGGTATTGGGGTGAACTGGAAGATCAGAGAGACAGACAAACCACAGCTACCTCACCTCGCCGGATCCTCAGCTGATCTTGTTTCCTCAGACTGGAGGCCTCTGAGTCCTCATCCAGAATGGGTCTCAGTTGAACTGTGCTACTAGAAGCCTGAAAGCTTAACCAGCCAAATGCTTAACCAGGCCAAATGCTTCTAGTTTCTGGTCCTCACGCCTTATGTATCTTTCTGCTTTCTGCCTCACTCCCTAGGATTAAAGGCATGAGTCAACATGCTTGGCTGTATCCTTGAACACATGGATTTCTGCCTCTGGAATGCTAGGATTAAAGGCGTGTGCTACCACTGCCTATCCTCTATGTTTAATATTGTGGCTGTCCTGTTCTCTGACCCCAGGTAAGTTTATTAGGGTGCACAATATTTTGGGGAACACAATACCACCACAAATATAAGCTTTGTTAGAGCAATCCCTAATTCTATATTTCTTTATTAGTCTTTAATTATGCACAGAACCTTTGTGGGGCACATTTTTTTTTTTTTACAAATCTTGCATTCTATTATTCATTAGGTTAAGAGATATTCTCATGTATATCTTAATATTAGTATCTAGTTCTCTAATACAGAGCAGAAGCAGTTTTCCTCACTAGATTCTAAGTGTGAACACACTATTGCTCAGTCCAGGTGTTGGAATAATTGTGATAAGTTAAATAACTACTGAATGCTCCATGGTCTCCACCTATGTGGTAAGCTACCTTTCTCATAGTAGCTAAAGAAACAACCCACCCACTGACCATCTTGCATTGTGGTACGTAATTCACACAAAAATTTTATCTAACTTTACAAGGCAAGTAAGCTGGGTAGTGGTAAGCAGCTTTAATTTCAGTACAGGGGAGGCAGAGGCAGGCAGATCTCTGTGAGTTCCAGGCCAGCCTGGTCTACAGAGTCAGTACCAAGACAGTTAGGGCTGATACACAGAGAAACTCTGTCTCAACAAACAAACAAACAAACAAACAAACAAAGCAAGTAAAATTATTCCACATAGTATACACACACACACACACACACACACACACACACACACACACACACACA